>CBVK0101212001.1:0-10696 GCA_900067695.1 Picea abies | reverse complement strand
GTATGTGAGAGTTATCACACTCTGACCATTTTCCCAAACAGGTAAAAAGTCAACAGGTCAATAGTCCAAAAAGTCAACGCTGACGTCAGCATAACGTGGCAGCATGACATGTGGTAGAGGCATAGTGGACTACCATACAGTTGACATGGACCAACTAGAGGGTGACATGTGTCACCACTAGAAGGGTGACATGTGGCATGCTCGTACAGGTGCCATGTGGCTCTACCGTATGATGACACGTGGTAGGTACAGATGATGATCGGGAAGACAAGTGGCAGGTATAGATCTGAAAGGTGGACCAATATCATTTTGACACATGGCATCAGAGGGCTACAAATGGTGGGGTGCCACGTGGCCTAGACATGGGCTACTACGTGGCACCCAGGGGTTGGTCAAATTATTGTTGGAAAAATTATATTGGAGCTCATGGGGTTCAAACCCATGACCTTTTGGGCCACAAAGATTTCACAATGCTCCAATAACCAATGCACCACACATGTTCCTTATTAAACCATTTCCACAAACTTTTATTTAACTTTGATTGGTATTTATTTCGAAGTGGGTAAGGGTTTGGGGCCTAGCCCTAGCCCCATGTCGCAAGTTCTACCATAGCACCACAACAAAGGAATTATGGTGCGCGGTGGTAACCGTTGTAACAATACAAGGTTCCGGGGTTATGCCACATGACTTGGAGTTTGTTTCTTGGGCACGGTAGTGGTGGCTACAACTTATCCCTTGGATCCAAGATTATTGCCACATGACCGAGTATTTCAGAGGAGAGGCCAGCGTGCAACCCCTAGGGGCTAGCGCCTGGCCATATTTAGTTTCCACATGACCGAACTAAGGGGGTGCATGCCATTCAAGGGGGCTTAGCCCTATAATTAAACAAAAGTGGGTTTTTTTACCATAGTTTTATGGATTTTTATTTGATTTTTATGCCTATTAATGGAGAGTTTGGCCATTATTGGGAGATATTGGACTCTTTTTGAGCCCAGATTTTGGGAGGAAGCTGGGGATGGATAACCAACTTCAGACCTATAAAAAACAGGCCTGTTTGAGGCCATGGAGGATAGTTATATCAGAGTTATGCTGAAGGGAAGCCAAGCCAAAGCCATTTTTATGCAGGAAAGCTGTTGAGGAGCAGACACTTGCGGGCCATTTTTGGGAGGTCCGGTCATTTGTTTTGCGTGCTGTTTCTTCAGATGGGTTCTATAGATCTGGATGAACATGACTAGATTAGTCTCATATCCTAGTGACACTACTATGATGTAATTTTTTAGCTTTGAACATAAATAAAAAAGCCTCCCCCACTGAGACAAAGGCCCGGAGACGTAAGCAACTTTGTGCTGAACTCCGTTATCACTTCTCTTGTTATGGTTTGTTGTTCTTATTGATTCAATTCAGATCTGTATTTTGTATTGTGGCTGTGATATATTTTCTCATCTTCATCCTCTTTCATTAGCTTATTAAATGGTTAATAATCACATGCAATTGAAAAACTCAACCACAGTCATTAAAAGATCTTTACGTATCAAGTGGTATCGGAGCTAGTTGATGTTTGGATTTGAGTTTTGCATGTTAACCAGGGAAAAGCTATAGTGTGACAAAAATGATATCAAACAACTCACCATCTTAAGTACATTTGCATTTACATTTACAATTGGGTTCGGCCTAGGGGTATTACAACTGAAGATGAGCCTATTTTAAGCATTAGATGGAAAAAATTGCAACACACTAGTAAGTTGGGATAACCTAGTAGACAAAGACATGATTAGGCCATAATTGTTAATGGAAATGGAAGAACAGATGGTAAAGATTAGGCAGAATTTGAAATTTGCACAAGATAGGAAAAATAGTTATTCCGATAAAAGAAGAACAAATAGAGAATTCAAAGTGTGAGAGCATGTGTTTTTAAAAGTTAAAGCCAAGAGAAGTTCGTTGAAATTGGGAAGTTGCCCAAACTTGGTAGCAAGATATTGTGGGCCTTTTGAGGTCTTAGAAAAGATAGGGTCAGTTGCATACATGCTAGCATTACCTACATCCATGAAAATTCATAATGTGTTCCATGTATCTTTATTAAAAACGTATGTACCTGATCCTAATCATCTGATTTATTGGAATGTGATCCAGGTGGAACACGAAGGAGATTCCACGGTGGAATCGGTGCACATCCTAGACCAAAAATTCAAAGTGTTAAGGAACAAAGCCATCGTCTTGGTAAAGGTTCAATGTACCTATTACGATATTGAATATGCAACATGGGAGCACAAGGAATCCATGCAGGAAGCATACCCATAAATTTTTGCAAATTTTGAATAAAATTGAATGTACATTTGTACATAAGAAAATAAAGAATCCATTTTGGCAACTAGAGTTCATGGAGCCACAACTCTAAGATTTCATGTACAACCAAGGTGTGGGTTGAGGGGAAAAGAGAGTTGTTGGTTGGAATTGTTGCATAAGTCATTAAGTTGCGGAATTATCAAGTATTTTGATATAATGTTTTTATATATGTCAATGTGTATATTGTATGGTTATTTGCACTAAGGACAGTGCAGTTTGTAGGGGGAGGGGAATGTAACATCCATGTTTTTAAACCCCAAACTAGTGATGTATATTGTAGATGTAGTATATGGCCGAGATCCAAGTGATGTATAAATTAAATATAGTATATGGTCGAGAGTCAAAGAAATGTAATATGTAAATGATATAAATTGAAAATAATGAATAGAATGTATCGCCAGCTACAAATGGACATGTACGGATATTTGGGGACTAAGTATCCACAACAGAGGGAAGGGGTCCAACGGAGAGAGTTTACCCATGTTTATTAAACCCAAACCATTTATTTCTAAATTATCCTTACCATACCCATGTTTATTAAACCCAAACCATTTATTTCTAAATTATCCTTACCATGAACCTTCCATTAGCTATTGAGTGTTCTAGAGCCCAATCATTGAATTCATGTAAGAGGGTTTGTATGAGAGTCACATCCCATAGTTATTGAGAGGATGGGGGCTGAGTATAATCAGTTTTGGGAAGAGTGAATATCAAGAAAGTAAGAGAAAGAAGGGAAATTTGTATGGGTAGAAGACCAGAATTGGGAATTCAGGTTTTCTGCATAGAGAGTAGTGTTTACATGGATATTTTTGTCCAGCAATGGAGTTGTGAGTGTTGAATCTTGAAGGTAGTTGTTGTGGGAAAGTTTGGCAGTTGTTTGGAGCTGAAAATTCATGAAGAAATAGGTTGTGTTCCTGGGAGTAACATGCTACTCAAAATTCATCAAGGAAAGCAAGTGTTTTGTTGATGGGCGAAATTGTGTTGCAGTTGTAGAATTCCTAAGGTCCCAACTGAGAGTTTTCTTATCCAACCTATGCTAGAATCCCTATAGGGGAGTAGGAAGGCTTAAGGGACTATGAGAAGTGAAGGGGGATTCCATCACTTAGGTTGTGCAGGTTGAAGGGAAGAGAGATAGTGGACTGGAATTTGCTATGAGAATTGGTTGTTGAGAGGGGGACAATGACTAGCCTTAGGGACCACCATCTCTTATTGATTCATAGCCCCATATCAGGGGTGGCTTGTTGTTGATATTTGGAAAAACAAGCCTATAGTCGGTAGGAACATATGTCCTCTGCAACAGGTTGCATACTTTCATAAGACAAGTGTTCTTATCTATTGTGTTTAATCGTGTTAAATGTGGTATCGTTGTTGTGTATTTTTACTATGAGATATTCTGGTTATTGTGCTTGATGTGAGCATAATGATGCATATAAATTACCATTTATGTGGTTGAACATTGTTGTGTGTTATTTAATTGTTACTCAGCACAGTTAAATGATTGCATTTATGTTTTTAGATAGCATAGACATTTGCATGTGTATGGATGTCATGTTGTGTGTTATTTCAACATTTTGATTTAGTATCAAAAAAATTTATTGGGTCTTTTTAGCAGTGACATGACCTGGGTGGGGGCTAGGTACGTTACATCGTGCATGAACCTGCGTGGCATGTAATTTAGTTTTATCCCCGCATGTCAAATCATAGGTGATCGGGAGAATTTGAAGTTGAGCGAGGTGGTATGGATGTGCATATTGGTGCATCAGATAAGGAGGATTTATCTGGTACAAGGACTAGAGTACTTAAATGTGCGCATGATGGAATTAAAATTGGATCCGATGGCTTCCATCATTACTTAGAATGGAAAAAAGTTTAACATACATGCTTAGGTAGAGGATTTCATCAGCTGGGTTGCGAGCAAGATTGCAATTTCAAGGGTCGTCCTGTTAGACTATGCATTTGTGGTAAGAACATAGCCTAAGATTCTTGAGAGAGGTAGGAGAGGCAGGCAAGCTCGTGGAGATTTGAAGAATCATAAGCAGATGGTATGGGGGAAGGGAATTCTCATTCCGTGCTCAAAGGAAAATACAGGGGCATGGAAGGTTGACACGGGAAATTGTGGTTAGTAGAGTTGCACCGATATTGGTGCAATGGATAGAATTCTCATTCCGTGCTCAAAGGAAAATACAGGGGCATGGAAGGTTGACAATATTATACAGAGTGGACACTAGGATGAAGTACAACACCGGTAGTTAGTATTCGGTAGTCAATTGGCCATTTCAGTTGGCAATGTATTATTCGCATGTTTGGATAGTGACTTCGAGGTACGTAAACTTTGTCACGCTCTATCGTGTGTTGAGTTGCTTGGAGATAAATGTGGTATTTTGAAGTAGTTAAATGTAGTAGTTGGTTTACCTCTGAGGAAGAGTACTTGGTCTATTATCAATCTATTCATAACTCTTGCTTAGGTTTTTTGGGATGAGAAATTTTATGGCTTTGTAAGGAGAGAAGGAGCGTCGATCTCTGGTTAGGCCTTGGTGCTTTGGAATTGGGACATTTTTTTCGGGTAATCAATTGGAAGAAAGCATCGAGTCTATATAGCACCATGATTTTTGGGTCAGCAATGCTTGTTTATCTTGGTAATGCTCTTAATTCGAAGGTCTCCTTTGTTTTGGATACTTTGATTGTTCATCGATACATGGTTGGTCAGTTGTAAGACGAGGTGGCAGCGATGAGAACTCAACTGGAAGCATTGCAGAATCACTTAGTTCACAGAAATTCAGCTCAAGTGCTTTCAAATACAACTATGGTTAATGAGTGTCAGTTCAGAAGGGAGCGCCCTGTCATTCCAGGCCTGAATACTCCAACGGAACTCGTGGACAATGAAGATGTCGAGGATGTGGAGGTTCCAAATTGATTTATTTCTCTAGAATAGTATGTTTTACCTTTTTGTATGCATAAACGATATATATTACCACATATATACACATATATACAGTATAGTATTGTAATAGAAGTAGATTTTGGGAAAATATTGTAGATAGGAAGGCAAAATGGTTATTAGCCGGGATGGAAAAACTGGGTTTTTGTGTTGACATTCAATTTTCAATTTTGTACTCAACAATCTTGACTATGCCTTTTTATTAATAAAAATCTCTTAGTATGTATGAAAAAAAAAATATTAATTAATTAATCATTATTATTATTACCGTGAATTTTTTGAAATTGAATTGTATATTAGTATTGAAAAATTCCAAGTACACTCTACTATCATCATTGCACCCAATTAAAGTTATATAAGATATAAAAGACTTGCCCATCGTTGGAATATATAGGTAATGAGAGAAATAACTATTAGAAAAACGAAAATAAAATTATAAAAAAGAATAAAATTTGGTCAAATTGAAATTAATATTAATGCTAAAATTATGTTAATAATTCTATAAATAAATTATATAATAACTTTCTCTATCTATATAAAATTAAAAATATTTTATCTCTCTATCTATATAAAATTAAAAATATTTTATCTCTCTATCTATATAATATTAAAAACATTTTATTAAATGTTAATATAAAATTGGAAAATAAATAATAAAAAATTATAAATAAGGGACAAAAGTGAAGAAGGATTAGATATTATAAACAAAACAAGAAAGATTAGAGGAGATGTTTTAAATATTAAAAGTAAATACCTTATTGAAAAGGAAAGGAATACTTATGATATTATTTTGCTTCCTTTCCTAAGTATTCCTTTCTTTTCATTATTTGCATGCATTTTTAAGGTATTTATTTTCAGTTTTCAAAATATCTTTATCCTTTATTCTCTTGATGGTCTCATTTTTTAATTTTCTCGCCTCTCTTTTGTCCATTATTTTCAATTTTTTTTCTTTCAATTTTATATTAATATTTGATAAAAAAAAATTAATACAATTTCATTATTCTATTATTTTACCTTTCCCCTCGGCTTACTTTATAATATTTTTAATTTCATTGCTGCCCATTATTTTCAATCTTTTATTTATCTATTTTTCTTTCTTTCAATTTTATATTAATATTTGATAATAAAAAAAATTAATACAATTTCATTATTCTATTATTTTACCTTTCCCCTCGCTTATTCTATAATATTTTTAATTTGGTTGCTGCCCATTATTTTCAATCTTTTATTTTTTATTTATTTTTCTTTCTTTCAATTTTATACTAATATTTTGATAAAAAAAAATTTAATAATAATACAATTTCATTATTCTATTATTTTACCTTTCCCCTAGCTTATTCTATAATATTTTTAATTTCATTGTTTTTTATTCTATAATATTTTTTGAATAATAATTATTTTTAATTTATTTGATATGTTTTTATAATCAATTTAATTTATATAATCAAATTTTATTTTAATAGTTTTTTAGTATGTTTAGTCTATTAAAACAAAAACAAATTAAGTTTAATGACCTAGGGAATGAATGATGGGCTTTTAAGATTGGTTGAGATTGTAGCCATCATCGCAATTAAAATTATTAGGATGGTTTTCAATTTCCAGTGCTTCCTGAATGACGCGAGAGGAGTGATAGGGTGTTGAGGCCAGAATTTTGGTTTGGTCAAAGCAAATTAGGTGTTTAGATTTGAAGGAGTGTTCAACAATAGATGCCTTAGAGATACGATTGTGGGTTGTGTCAACTATATGTTCTTTGAGATGGGCTTTAAAGGATCTACAAATTTGGCCTATATATGATTTGTCACATGAACAAGGAATCTAGTAAACTCCTAGACCAAGCATCGGGCCAAATTTATCCTTAGGAGTTTTGAATAAGTGTTTGAGGGTTTTGCAGGGTTTGAAGATAATTTTGATATTCTTTTTGGCTAAAATTTTAGAAATGTGATCGGTAGTGCCCTAGATGTAGAGAAGAGAAATGAGAGCAAGGGACGGGGAGGAGGAGGAAGATTTTTTCAATTTGGGATTGTGGTTTGAGTGAAAGGCTTTGTTGATTTGAGAGATGGAGTAACCATTGGACATAAGGGCCTTAGTTAGGTGGGTTTTTCCCTTTTCAAGGAATTGAGTAGCGAAGATTCAGATGGCTTTAGTATCAAAGTTTTCAATATGGAAATATACAAAAGGATAATTCTCTCCCCTTTTTGGATGTTCTTATCTCTAATCTTCCTAATGGCTCTCTTACCCACCAAGTTTATAGAAAAAAAAGACGCATACTGATAGATACCTTTATGCCCAATCCCATCATCATCGTGCGCAAAAATTTGTTGTGCTGAAAACTCTTGTTACCAAGCCATCTAAATCTCCACTCTTCAATTCCTTGAAAGTTGATGTGGAAAAAATTGTATAACCCATAGATGTTATGGGTTCGCTAACAAACTATTTATCATTTTCTCTTTATAAGTATAGTGCATTTTATGGTTTTACTCCATAACAAATGGACTTGTGTCTATGTTGCTAAGTTTCCACCTTCCAAGTAAGAACAAGATTGATTTTTGGTATTTTATTAGCCTTAACTAACAATTAGTTTAAGAAAAACCCTAATCACATTTCGCTCCTGAAACTTTATTCAACAATTAATTTATGAATAGCTTCAATTAATAATTGATTTGTGAAGAAAAGTGAACCTGTTATAAGTGGAATTTGAATCCAAGTAAAGGGAATAATGACTTTTCCTTTTTATCACTCAAATTATATAGAGGGTGAGAGGGGGGGCATTAATAGAGAATATGTATTATTATAATACATATTCTCTATTAATGCCCCTACACCCACTCCCACCCTCTTATAATACATATTCTCTATTAATGCCCCCGCCTCCCAGTCCCACCCTCTCCCACCCTCTATAGAGGGTGGGAAGGAGGCGCATTAATAGAGAATATGTATTGGGGGGCATTAATAGAGAATATGTATTATAATAATACATACTCTATAGAGGGTGGGAGGCGGGCATTAATAGAGAATATGTATTATTATAATACATAATAAGTTTCTCTATTAATGCCCCCCACCCACATAAAAATGATATAAAATTATATTTATAACATTAAATAACTAATAATAATTTATACTTAGTTGTACATTAAATAATTATATCATATTTATAAAAATACAAAATATATAAAAATTAAAATTTTGATTGAAAGAAAATAATAGAAACACTTTATTGTTGTCCAAGAATGAGTGAGTGACATCGAATAATATTAATGACATTAAATAATTAAATAATTATATCACATTTATAAAAATACAAAATATATAAAAATTAAAATTTTGATGGAAAGAAAATAATAGGAACGCTTTATGTTGTCCAAGAAAGAGTGACATCAAATAATATTAATGACATTAAATAATTAAATAATTATATCACATTTATAAAATACAAAATATATAAAAATTAAAATTTTGATGGAAAAAAATAATACTAATAGGAACGCTTTTATGGTTGTCCAAGAATGAGTGACATCGAATTATATTAATGACATTAAATAATTGATAGTAACACATAATTATTTAGGTATTTATTAACTATATCACATATATAAGAATACACCACTATCATAGCCTGTATAGAAATTTGAAGTTTAATATAAAAATCATAGCCTGTATAGAAATTTGAAGTTTAATATAAAAATCATAGCCTGTATAGAAATTTGAAGTTTAATATAAAAATGTGAGGGAAAAAAAAGTTTAATATAAGAGCTTTTGTGTTGGGAAGAATGGCATTTTCAATCCTCCTACAAAGAGAATAGTTTCACCTCCCCAAATATTCAAGACACTAGGAAGTATTGACATGGACTTATCTTTCATGAAATTAAAGAATAATAGTAACACATTATGTAATAAGTGTTGTTAGCAATTTAGGCCCTATTGCACACGTACACGTTTGAAATTGAAAATATATAAAATTTATGTGCATAGAGAGTTTATCTGGAATTGAGGAATTGAGGTGGTATTGTCAGCGTGGAACTAAACTGATGGATGTAAAAGTAGCCTCAAGGGATACCTAGAATGAAATGGAGAATGAAGTTTCAATGGGAACCTTGACACTAGATATTATGGCTGAAGTAGAATCCACAAATGATGTCGAGCATTTTGAAGAGGTGATAAGGATTATTCCTATGGATACAAGTAATATATATGACGTAATGGGTTTTAATAGAGGTGCATCAGCTGAGATCACAGACAAAACGTATTAGGAGCTATATCCTTTTAGTACATCTTGATAAATGTTCCCATCCTCGCGTATACTAAGTTTTTAGTACAGATTGAACCAATCTTTCAAAGATTTACGAGGCACAATCACCATCTCTATTAGATGATAGGATTGTGTTTCCTTTAGAAGCTTTTAGCAAGAAACAATTTACAATTGTAAGAAACGTAAAAGACAATGATTTCAATGAAGTTTCAATGGAATATTAATTCAATGGAAGTTTACAAAATGTTTGCATCTCTTAAAAAAAACATATTTCTCAAGATTGTGATATCGTCCTTTGGAAGACTATGATACCATCTTTCTCCATCCCATGATATCACATTTTTGAAGATCGCTCAAATCCACCAATGTAATTTGTGTGTATGTGGCAATATTTAAATTGTGTTATTAGGAGTATTAAATGCCTACTACCATTTCAATTATTAATGGGAGTAAGAGACCCCACATATGATAGTGCATCTCGACGTATTGTATAAGTCTTTGCGAGCAATAACTACTGCACATTGTTGAGATTTCCCACTGAAATGTTGGGATTGTATGCTTCAAAAGATAGCAGCACATGTTGCTAGCAGGAAAACCCCCCTATAACTATACCAGGGTTCTAAGTATAGACAAAGCTATGAACTCCCTTAAAATACAATCTAATTCTTAAACTACCCCAAACACTAAAAAAAGATGAACATAAAGAAATAGGAAGGTAGATCATAAGAAATACCTTTAGTCCAACATTCGATATAGACCACCTCTAGCTTTGAAGCTTCCCAGGCTGCAAGTCTCCTCCCAAAGCTGACCTGCAAGAGTACTTAGGCAAACAACGCTACAAATATTATATTTCTACTCATCAATTAGGGTTAGATGTAAATCATTATGCATAAATCAAATGAAAGACATAAAGACATTATTTGGGACAAGAAAAAGATTATTTTATACAATATTCAAAGATTGGAAATTACAACCTTTGTAGGCCGACGCACCTGCAAACTTGGTCCAAGTTCCTCTTGATATTTCTCCAAGTACATTATCCCAATTCTTTCTCTCACAATCAGCTGGTCACTTCAGGGGAAGGGAATGGATTGTATAGCAGAAAAGGCTAGATAGGGAATGTTGAGGCAAAAACTCAAAAGGGGTTGCAAATACTTGGGCAAGGA
>CBVK0101211953.1:0-13511 GCA_900067695.1 Picea abies | reverse complement strand
CCTTACGTAATATATATATATATATATATATATATATATAGTCAATTGGGTCTAGCCAAAGTGGTTTTTGATGTGGGGTGTTATCCCCTACACCCAGGTTCAATTCCCTCAAATGACATCTTGAGCTCTTAATTGAGTGAAAAAGCTTCGACTTTCTACAAAATATGGTTTACCCTAGGTACCATCCATGAAATGAGGGGAAGTGAAAAGTTCTTATTGCACCAAAAGACACTTTCTAGAGTTTAAAAAAAGTATTACTAACAAAAAAAAAATTCTTATTCTTATTACACATACGAATAATTTCGTCAATGCTGAAGGCATTTAAAAAATATTAATAGCAAGTAATATATATATATTAAGGTCACGACCAAGCCAGACACCAATTGGTGTACGAGACCCTTTTTTTTGTGGGACAAGGGATCCCCTTCACGCAGTGATTTGACTACTAAAGTCTACAAAGGTGTACATACCCTACCTCCCTCTGGATTTGAACCTATGAGAAATTTCTAAGTGGTTCTTTATTGGAATAAAAACATAGAGTTGATACGTGGTATATATATATATATATATATATATATATATATAAAGAACCAGCGTCGATCCATCTTAACTTTGGATCTATCATGCACTGAGAGAGATTAAATCCCTTGAGGTGCAAGCCTTTACTCAAGTTTTACACTCTAAAAAAAGTTTGCATCTTAAAGGAATTGATGCCTCTCGGTGCATGATAAAAGTTAAAATGGATCTAAGTTGATGTTATGTCAATTTGTTTTAGTAATATGGTTTAGCATGGGATTTGGGTACATTACAAATTGGTATAAGAGCCAATGTTTCAACACTAGACTTGTATGGGTCAAAGACCAACACGAATTTGTTGTTGCAGAGTTTTAAAATGGTGTGAAATTTGGGAAAATGATAAAATTGGAATGAACTCCCCAATTTATGGGCGAATTATGCATGTAATTTGGCAAAGGAAGGCTGAATTGACAGACATATGGATGAATTCAACCATGGGAAGCTAAGTTCAAAGCTTCCATGGTGGCTGAAAAAGAAAAAAAATAATAGTTTTTGAAAATTTTTGAGTTTTTGAAAAATTACATATATCCATCAATAACTTAGATCACACCTATTTCTGAAATCAATGTCCCAGATCCATCTCAGAATGGGATAAAAAATTCTAAGTGGTTCTTTATTGGCAATGAAAAAATTTATAGTTCTTCGAAGAAAGTTTCTTGAAGCTCGGTAATGAGAGAAATTTTATGGTTTGTTGAAAAAATATCTCGAAGTTTGGCAATGAGAGATTTTTCTTTTTTACTTGGAATAGATCCTGGAGAAACCCACAGGGCACTTCTCCTAATTTTGAGGATGGTACCTGGGGTAAACCAAATTTTGTAGAAAGCCGAGGCTTTTTCGATAGCTTGCTCATTTAAGAGCTCAACATGTCACTTGCGAGAATTGAACCTAGGTGGGGGAAAACACTCCTCAACACAAACCACTCGGGCTAAACCCAAATGACATGAGAGAAATTTTATAGTTTGCTGAAGAAAAATTTTGAAGTTCGACGATGAGAGAAATTTTGTAGTTCATTGAAGAAAAATGTTGTACTTTGCCGATGGAGGAAAATTTGTAGTTCATTGATGGAGGGATTTTTTTTGTAGTTCTCCCATGGAGAAAAGAATTGTAGCTCGTCGATGGAGCATTTTCTTTTTGCTATTCATGGATGGAGGAATTTTTTTTTAGTTCACCAATGGAGCTAAAATTTGTAGTTTGCTAATGTAGGGAAAAATTTGTAGTTTGCAGATATAGGAAAAAAATTGTAGTTTTCCAATGGAGGAAATTTTGTAGTTCACCAATGGAGGAAATTTTTTGTAATTTGCCAATGGAGAAAATTTTATAGTTCACTGATGGAGGAAATCTTTTGTAGTTTTCCAAAGAAAAGAAAATTTCGACTGTTGATGCAAAGAAAATTTCCAGCCGCCAATGTAGAGAAAATTTTGGGTCCCCAAAGAAGAGAAAATTTTGGTTGCCTACGAAGAGAAATTTTTGGTCACAAACACAGAGAAATTTTTGGTCGCTAACAAAGAAAAAAATTTGGTCATCGACGAAGAGAAAATTGTTTTGATCGTCAATACAAAAGTTATTTTTGTCGTCGATGAGAAGTTATTTGGTCGTTGATGTGAAAGTTATTTTGATTGTCGATGCAAGGAAAATATGGAGCATCAAAAGAAAAAAGAAAAAGGATGATGACATGGCAGTTGACGAAGCAAGGATGGTGACATAGCCATGTTGGGGGCTAATAGGTGGACACTTATGCCACATTAGCACGAACATGCCATGCTACGTCAGCAAGTATAAAGTTCAAAAAAGAAAAAAAGAAAAAAACTTAGAGACAAAATCTTGTTTTGGTCGTAACAGGAGCATAAAATATTAGAAGCAAGTGAAATTTCAAGCGTAGGTCCACATTTAGGAGCACCACAAAAGTGTCAGCGAGGGCCACTAGTCAATTCTACTGTAGTTTTCCAGAAACTGCGAATTAATGGTTTTTGAAGAATAGGGTGGTACTCCTTGACAGGGGCCCTGTTGCTAATGAAATTTTTGCAGTGAGTCAAGGGAGAAAACATGAAGAAACACAATGAAGCAATTGGCCAAATCCAAAGGATTCAAAATAGAGATGGCGAAACAGGCCAACCACTATTTCAGGAGACTTTTTTAGATTTTTCAAATTTTTGAAGGAGGAAAAGGGATCCCATATCACAAATTTGGAAAAACAAATTTACTTGACATTTTATCTTTTCAACAAGCCATAAAACTTTGTCGTACTGAAGTTTTCCCAATTTTGCTATGTTTGGGAGATAATAGTTTTTGCTAAAATTTCCAAGTGTGGAGAAAATGTAAAAATGACAAAGTTGATAACTCTAGATTGAAGAAGAATTTGACTGGAGCATTAGATCACCAATTAGAAAGTTGTTGTGTACTCATAATCAAGAATACTATTTGCACTCGATACAAACATTTTCTTGGTTCTTGGCATATTTTCCTTTGCAAGTGGTAGAAGTCGGCCTCTACACTAGATTGCACGAGAAAGAAAATGACACAATTGAGTAGAAATGACAAATTCAGAAAGTCATAACTTTCAACTTAGAGCTCAGAATGAGGCATGAGTACAATTATTGGAAAACTTGGTTAGACGAGATTATGTTTGAAGGCTTAAAATTTAGATTATTACATTAGTGTTCGTCATAAATTGAGATGAAGGACTTGTAGTGTAATTAATGAAAAAATTTACAATATACATAATTTCTAAACGTAATTGTTGCATATATTTTTTTGCAGAATTAGAGGTACATGCATAACTGATCAGATTCATAAATGAGGATTAGAGAGATGGATGATGTACAAAGTTCTTACAACCATGGAGATGAAATCAGAGGATTATATATCAACCCGGGAAATGCAGAAACATAGTCTAATGGGCATTTAAGCAGGGTAGAGTTAGTGGATCCAATTGAGACAATGAAAAGCCTGAAGAGGGAAGTGCATAGCTACAGAGCAGATAATAAAAGGTTGATGAAAGCCCAGAAGGAAAATAACCAAATTAATACTTAGCTGCTATAGAGTATGAATAACTTGCAAATAGAAATCAATAAGAATTTTAGCATAAAGCATGCATTGGTGCAAGACATGTGGTAGCGCCCATATCTCATGATGGGAGGGATGATCATAGGGGATCTAGGCACTTAAGAAGTGTTAGTAGACATCATCATTCACCTGGATATTCAATCTGAAGAGGAGATGCTTTTTTAAAATCAGAGAGTAGCCCAAGTATGTCTCTTACGAGACATGAAAGGAGAAGGCATAAATTAAATAGATTGCGAGGAGATCTTAGGAAGCTCAAGCGACTAACATTTGATGGAGAGCATAGGAAGGGTGAAGATGTTGAAGCCTAGTTGTTGGACATGACAAAATATTTTCCGCTACACAATTATTCATCAATTTTGGAAGCAAAGATTGCCATATATCATCTTCAGGGGAAATCTTCCACATGGTGGGACCAACTAAAGTGGGTCAAGCATATTGATGAGAAGAGAATTTCTTGGAAGCAGTTCAAGAAATACTTTCAGTGACAATACTTGTCAAAATACTATTATGACAAGAAAATGAAAGAATTATTTGACCTTAAATTAGGGAGCATGACCATGGAGGAATATGAAAAAAAAATCTTGGAGCTTTTGAGGTATGTGGGTTTCATCAAGGATGAGAAGGTTAAAATTCAAAGATTTTTTAGTGGATTGGCATCATTTTATAAGGATAAAATTTAGTTTAATGAGCCCAAGACTTTGGAGGAAGCCATAAGGAAAGCCAAATATTTGTATGAGCAAAACAAGGGAAGACCAACTTTTAAAAAAGAATGGGACGATAAGAAGAAAAACAAGATGGATTAGAGGAAGAAAGGATTCAAGGCACTTTTTTCAAGAATAACTCTAAAGCGTATCAACAAGTTCAACCAACAAAAGGTGAACCTAAGATGACAAATTCATTGGGGAAGAGGCCAAGAAAACAACCCATAAAGTGTTGGGGATGTGAGAGAGACCACATGTATAAGATTGTCCTCATAAGGAAGATAGGATGAGGACTATGCATAACATTCAGTTAGTTGCTACAGTGGAGGACATGGGAAAAAGCATGCCAAAGATTTATGCATCCTTGGACAAGAGACAAGTAGACTGTCAATCTCACATAACTGAGGTGGAAGGTAAGATTGATAATCAACATATAGCTATTTTGATTGATTTTGGAGCTAGTCATAGCTATATAGATTTTAATTTGGTTGAAATTTTTAAATTGAAGCATGAAAAGTCTTTGTTGGTTCAGCTAGCCACTGGAACTAAGAAAAGAGTCAATGAGCTTGTCGGGAATTGTTTAATGAACATGAATAGATTCAACACTAAGGTAGATTTGAACATCATATCGCTTGATTCATATGATTGTTTGATTAGTATGGATTGGTTGGAAAAGCATCATGTTGTCCTAGATTTCTACAACAAGGCTTTCACATGCCTTGATGAGGAATGGAATTCAAGGACACTTTAAGGTATTCCAAAGCTTATATCCATTAGAGAGATTTCAACATGTAGTTGAAAAACAATTTTAGAAAAGGGTGTCAAATATATGAAACACATATGGAAGAGTCGTCCAAGGATATAGTGCAAAATATGGAAGACTATTCAGTTTTGAAAGAATATGAAGATGTGTTTGGGGAATTGTCAAGATTGCTACCCAAGATAGACATTGACTTCTCTACTGACTTGATGTCTGGAGCTGCCTAGTTTTCAAGACTCCCCACAAAATGAGCACAGCAACACTAAAAGAGTTGCAAACGCAGCTAGAAGAGTTGTTGAAGAAGCGGTACATACACCTAAGTGTTTCACCTTTGGGTGCCCCAGTGCATTTTGTAAGGAAAAATGATGGAACTATGAGGTTGTGTATTGACTTTAGATATTTGAACAAGATTACTATAATGAATAGGTACCATTTTCCAAGGGTTGATAACATTTTTGATCAACTGAAAGGAGCAAGGATATTTTGCAACATTGACCTGAGTTTAGGTTATCATCAAGTGAGAATTAAAAAACAAGATATCGACTAGACAACCTTCCAGACAAGGTATGGCCATTATGAGTTTGTGGTGGTGCCATTTGGATTGACAAATGCACCAACAACTTTTATGTTTCTAGTGGATGGAGTGTTTAGAGATTACCCAAACAAATTTGTTATTGTTTTCTTGGATGATATTCTTATCTACTACAAGATAGAGGAGGAGCATGAAAATCATTTGAGGTCAGTATTGTAAGTGTTGAGAGAGCACCAATTGCATGCCAAGTTGAGCAAGTGTACTTTCTATTTGAGGAAAATCCAGTATTTGAGCCACATTGTCTTGAAGGAGGGCATGGCAGTGGATCCAGAAAAGATTGAGACAATCAAAGGATGGCTTAGACCAAAGAACATTGTAGAGGTGACATGGTTTATGGGTCTAATTGGTTACTACACGAGATTCATTCAAGGTTTCTCCAAGATTTCATATCCAACCACTTCATTGTAAACAAAGGAATACAATTTGAATGGACTATCGAGTGTGAAGAGAGTTTCTAGCACTTGAAGGACTTATTAACCAGTGCATCTATTTTAGAGATTGCAAATCCAAACGGGGATTTTTTCATGTGCACAGATGCATGTAAGGAAGGATTGGTGGAGTTCTTAACCAAAATGGGCATGTCATTTTCTATGAATTTAGAAAATTCAAAGAGCATGAAATAAATTATGCTACCCATGACTTGGAGCTTGTAACTATTGTTTATGCACTGAAAAGGTGGAGGCATTATGATCCGGATTTATGAAGGAATGAAATGAAACATAGAAATAGGACATAAACATAGAGATACAATAATATTCAATTTCTATTAAAGAATGAAATATGCAGAGGCTATAAAAGAAAATACAAAGTGAAATGAACTCGCTAAAATGGTGGTAACTTATCTCTAAGAAGAGATGTGACGGCTAGGTGCATCCACTATAATATGATTACAATGAGGCTCAAAAGGTATTTTTAACATAAATAATTAGCGAGAAAACCCTAACCCTAGAAGATGAAACGCCAAAAGGTTTGTGGGCCCCGACGAGATTAGTTGATACGTCAACTTCATGAGTGCTTAAATTTTTCATACGATCTATGTTTGGGGCCCTCGATATACCATTGGAAAGGTCTATATTAGAAGTACACATTTTGGTTGGGGCTAGGGTATGTTGTTTGAAACCCCTGGCCCTTCGAATATCCAAAAAACGTCGTTTAGGGCATCAAAACGACCCTGTAAGTTCATGGCCCGAAAAAACGATAGAAAAATGCCAAGATGAAAAACTGTTTTTTGAGCCAGTGGAATAGGTGGGTGGCCACCGATGTCCACTTGGATCAATCCTCCCCCCTTAAGAAGCAATGGTCCTCATTGTGTCAAGTTGTCGTGGGAGATGGGGAAGCTTTTGTTGAATCTTAACCTTGGTGAGTTGCTTGCCTTGCTGAAGAAGTTGTCCTTGTACCTGGCATTATCCTGTTGAAGGATGTCATGAACTTGTTGTTGGAGGGGCTAGATCCATTCAACCAATTTGGTTTCATGATCTACCTTGGTCTGAGTGTGGGAGGACTCTGTCAGTGAAGATGCAACATGAAGAGCTATATCAATGAGGGCTAATGGTTGGAACCCCAAGCACACCTGAAAAGGGTTGTGGACAATAGAGGTATGAAGGGATCCGTTATAGATTTTCTTGACCTGGAAGTCCGTAGGCACCCCAGTAGGTGAAGAAAAAATATCTTTGTGCTCCTCTACAATCTTGTCGACCTGCTTCTGCTAGATAGAAAGGTCTTGGTATGAGGCAATATTGGTCACAATGACCTTCTATTCACCTTATGATCGGATCGTGAAGAGGCTAAACTTTGTGGTATGAGACATTACTTTACGACATTGTTTTGTCAATATCAATGAAATGGAAGTAGTTGGAACTACCTCTGGTACCCTGTAAAGTTGACCCCCAGAGTAATAATGACACTACGGGGCCGAGACTCATAAACAGTGTGACGTTTCCACATATATGGTTGTCCTAAAATAACATCACAGACTTCCAGTGGGGAAACATCATACAATACCTCATCCTTGAAGGGCTTGATGTTGTAGGACATGCGATACTGTTGGCTGATGCAGAGATCTCGTCCATGGCGAAACCACCCAATGTTGTATGGCTACGGGTTTGGTGTTGTCAGCAACTCCAACTTCTTGACAACCTTTGTTGATATTAGGTTATTTTGGCTTCCACTATCAACAATGAAATGCAGTGGGGTCCCCTTCAATGTTTTTTTTTTCAAACCACATAAATCATAACTTATCAAACCATATTTGTAAAAAAATTATATCATTTATCTTAGGCGATGACCGATTGATTTCTTGTTACTACCTTTAAAATTTGGCAACAATGCCATTCTATTTATGTCACATGTACATCATTGACAATAATTAACAAAAAAATGGCAATAGAAAATATATTTAAAAATACATGGAAAAAGGTTCTACACACTAATATACAACATGATATACTACCTCGATGTTTAAAGAAGAGAAAAAAATAATAGAAGTAAATTACTACAAACATTTTCTTGTCCTATAAATTTACATAACTTCAATTGAAAATTCATGGTTTTCCCAAGAGTAGTTACTACTAACTAATCCTCCATATGTAGTGAATATACCCAAAAAATTGGGATGCACAATCATTGATTTGATGAAAATATTAAGAAAACCTATTATATGTGTTGGGCCCATGATTTGTACACTTTTTCCCATCCATTTACCCTGTTTTGGTGATACTTTAAGTCATCTTTTACCCTCTTTTGACAATATCTTGCCTGTGACTTCATGCTTTTTTTTGTTTTTGTTTCCAAAGAAAAAAGTCATAATTTTATTAGATGAGGTATAAAATTACAATCGCAGATATATATTTTCTTTAAGGTAGCATAATATATATTGTCTATTTAGTGGTTCTTACATTTCTATATTACTTCCTTCCAAGATATGGTCAAACTTCCTTACAACAAATATAGTGGAAAAATATGGAGGTGCATCTGCCCCTGTGCTGTCCTGATAAACAAACAGATAAAAGTGCAAGTTCCAAAAATATTAGATCCAATTATATACTGTATGTTCCTGTTCTAGTGTACATATTGAATCTATCAGCTGTCATCCTTTAAGCCTGTTCTTCATGGAAGGGTTTGTGATAATCAAAACTTTCATCCTGTGTATGCTTAGTGATATGCCAGCTTCCAAAGTCTAGCTGCGATGCTTCTTTGGATAGCCATTCAACCATGGGATTCCTTTCCCTATAAATGTGAGAGAGACAAAATTTGTCAAAAGTAGCAATGGTTCTCAAAACTTTAGTCAGAAAGGGTCTGAGTCTAGTTATGTGACAAGAGTGTGTTTTATTTGCCCACTGAATGATGTTCAATGAATCCCCAAAGACTTGTAGCTTGGTTACCCCATTTTCTGCCGCAAGGAGTAGTAAAATTTTTAAGGCTTGTAACTCAGCAAAGTTATTTGTGCTTGGTCCCAGACTGGCTTTGAGGTGGAAAAAATGTTGATCAGATAGGTATAGGAAACCTCCCCCCCCCACAGTGTAGTCGTTCCCCTGAGGCCACACCATCAAAGTAGGCCCAATGATATCCTTTGTCAATCAGTTCCTCACATAGAGGCCGATTCGTGCCCTATCCCAAAGAATGTGTGGTTTTTAGATGGTCAAGAATGCTTAAAGTGTTTGCGGCCACCTTCACGGAAGAAAGTGAGGCATCTCGGAATATTTTATTATTTCATGCAATCCATATTCCCCAGGCTTCTATTAACGAAAGATCTCTTAAGTATAGAGGGGTGGGTGATTTTATCCATTCCTATAGGGCTTCTTCGTAAGTGTTACCTTGCCAGCTGCCCACATATGGATTTAAAGTGGAGGCTTCCCTCCAAACTGATAGGGCGAAGGGGCAGTACATAAAAAGGTGGTCAATCGTTTCATCCTGTAGACAACAGAGGGGGCACTGTCTAGACCCATGAAATTGCTTCTTCTGTAGGTTATCCCAGGTGGGGACTTTGTTTTCTAATATAGACCATACCAGTAGTTTTCCTTTGGCTAGACATTTTATCTTCCATAGTCTCTTCCACCACCACTTCTCTTCTTGTTGCGCTGGTTCTGTGCTAAGTAGTATATATCCTACTTGGGGAGAATAGGTGCCTCTCGGATCACCATCCCACATGAGCTCATCTTCATCCTATGATATTTGTATGTTTTCCTTTCTCAGGCCAAGGATGTAGTTTTCCCAAATGATAGTTTGAGGCTCGTTTAGCCCCAGGGATCTTCCCGATTTCCAGCCTTGTTTCCAAGAGGGTTGTGTGTAGAGGGTAAGCTAATTGGGAAAGATGATAGATTCCACTCCATTATAAGGTTGTGAAAATATATTATGGGAGGATATGTTCCCTCGTGCAGCCTGCCCAGGGGTCCCTTCCGATTCTGAGTAGGGTGCCATTCCCTACTTGCCAGGTGAGGGAGTTTCCAATCACCTCAAAGACCAATTGGATCACCTTCCACATGACTGAAAAACCAATAATTCTAGATCTAGGGATTTTGATCGATTCCAAGAGAGAGATCGGGGCCACATATTTTTGTAGAGTCACTTTGGTCCATAATATCATCGTCGAAATTAGTCACCAGACGAATTTCACTGCCAATGCTTTTGAAAGGAGAAATATGTTTTTTAAGCCCCATCCTCCTAAGGATTTATGTTTCACAATTCTCTCCCAGCGTACCCAAGGTAGGAATTGATTTTCAGAGTTCCCTCTTCATAGATAGGAAAAGGACAACCTTCTTTCTTTTTCGAGTATACCTTTAGGGATCCAGGAGAGGGAAAGCCAATATACTGGGATTGTTGATTTGACGAAAATATTAAGAAAACCTATTATATGTTCATGGAAAATGGTTATATTTAGGCAAAAAATATAAGTGTAAGCATAACTATAATCATAAATTGGGCTACAAGTTTTTCATTTTTAATGAAAAAATGAAAAAATTTAGTTTAAATTTCTTCAAAAAAAATTGAAATTTAGCCAAATTGGCGAAATTTTGCTTTAAAAAAAACAATGGTCCCCTTCACCCACATTTGTCAAGGGAAGAGGCGCTCCCCCTCTTCAGGATCCTCTGGTTCTTCTAGTTGTATTGTTGTGTTTGTGATTGTAGCAATGGGTTTTGCATCGATGATCTATTTCTTTTTATTGTGTTTTGAATCAAAGTTTGAGTTGGGGTTCGACTCTTTTTCTTTGAGTTTGAACATTGATGACTGTTTCGAGCGACATTCCTCAGCGTTGTGGTAGGGGATTTTGTGGAACTCGCACCACTTTCTAGTGTCCTTCTTCATCTTTCCGTTACCTTTCTTTTCCTACTGTTTGGATTAGTTGTCTTGAGGTTGGTTGTTCTGTGAGTTAGGGTTGCCTTTACCATACTTTTGTTATTGTGGATTTGTAGACCTGAAATTTCGCTTATTTTGTTGCTTAAATTTATGCTCGATTTTGAAAACATTCGATAAGCGACTCCCAATGACGAAATTTCCAAAAACTCCATTTCTATTTTGATGTACCCATGTAGACCCCCACAATATTTTAGAACTAGATGTCACTCGAAGTCTCTGACACCTAGGTTGGTGCACAAGGTATGGAAGGTATTCATGAATTCCGACACTGTTTGGTCCCTCTCTTGATGTAGTCTAGTCCATCTCGTGTATTGTTCATCATAGTTTCCAACAGGGTAATATTGTTCCTTAACGACATCCATAAAAGAGTCCCAAGTGGGTTCAACCTCAAACATTCCAGACTCCTATGTGGAAGTTTGCTCACAATAAGTCTCGCATCAATTTTTGACATGGGACACAACGTTAAGGAGAACAAATGTGATATTTTCCCTATCAGAGAAATTGTGGACAAAGAAATAACCTTCTAGTAGATTTAACCATTTTTCCAAAGCATCTGCATCTATTTGACCTTCAAATACATGAATATCAAAATTAACTTGTACCTTGAAAGGGGCAGTGCCTCCAAAGTCGTTGTTTGACGAATATGTGTCTACTGTTGTCGGTAGCTGTCGAAGGATTTGGGAAAAATTCTCCATCATCTCGTCCCTCTGTCGCATGAGGGATTCCTCAAACAACAGTTGAATAGGATATCCTACTTCCTCATCTCTATTTTCTTCCTCTATGGGAGGCCGCTTGGGTTGGTGAGAGCGGTTGTCCTCAAGAGAAACTAGATCAAGACCCAACTCTCTATTCCTTAACCTTGTCAGGGACATGCATTAAGAAACAACAAGGAGCATACTACTATGATACCACTAATCCAGATTTATGAGGGAATGAATGAAACACATAAATAGGATAGAAACACAGAGATACAATAATACTCAATTTCTATTAAATAATGAAATATGAGAGACTGTAAAAGAAATTACAGAGTGAAATGAACTCGCTAGAATGGTGGTAGCTTATCTTTGAGAAGAGATGTGATGGCTACGCGCATCCGCTAAAATATGATTACAATGAGGCTCAAAAGACCTTTTTAAACATAAAACATTAATGAGAAAACCTTAAACATCTAAAACCTTAACCCTAGAATATGAAATGCCTAAAGGTTTGTGGGCCCTGATGGGGTGTAGTTGATACATCAACTTCCCGAGGGAATAAATTTTGCATTACGATCTCTGTTTAGGGTGCTCGATATACCATTCGAAAGGTTTACCCAAAAAGTAAAACTTTTGGCTAAGGCTAAGGTATGCCATTAATATCTCTTGGCCCCCTGAATGTCCAAAAAATGTTATTTAGGGCCTCAAAATGGCCCCAGAAGTTCAAGACCTGAAACAATAGTAGAAAATTTTCAGGATAAAAAACTATATTTTGAGCGAGTGGAACAGGTGGGCAGCCACCGATGTCCACTTGGATAACATTATCTTATGAGCATAAAATTTGAGCTAAGGAAAGACCATAGTGGTTTGAAATACTTATCTTAGTAGCCAACACTAAATGCCAGACAAATTAGATGGTTGTAATTTCTTAGTGAGTACGACTTTGACATCAAGCACATCAAGGGAAAAGAAAATAAAGTGGTTGATGCACTTAGTAGGAGGGTGCATGAAATGCATGATACAACCATCAATATGTACAGTTTAGATTTAAAAAGTAGAAATTTGGAAGTTGTGGCATTAGACCCGCATTATGTGCAAGTTAAGGAAGACTTACAATAGAGTAATTTACAGCTGAAATTTAAAGACTATAGTTTGGAAGAGAATGGAATCCTCTTGTACATGAAGATAGTTTATGTTCCTAATTCTCAGTATTGAAAAATTTAGTGCTTGAATAGATGCACAATATGCCATATGTTGGACATCTAGGGTACCAGAAAACTATTGCAGTTGTAAGAGGCCAGTGTGTTTGGATCGGAATGAAGAAATATGTGGCTAACTTGTTGATGTATGGTAGCATCAGACAGGTATTTCCACACAGGTCTATGTGTCTAGATGTGTGGAAATCGTGCAAAGCCTTCTATCCTTGACTTTACTTTAATTAAAGGAATTATTAAAGTAAAGTATTTTTATTAATTAATTGAGTTATTTATTTAAATGTTAAAAGTAATTATCATTTAATATTATCCATTGATCTCAAGTGAGGTGATACGTAATCTCAACCGTCAATCACTGTAATACCCTTGTTTCCCCCAGCTTGTAATTAATCATTACTTATGATTACCATGCTATGGAATGTGAACCATGTAAATGCATTATTGTTTAAATTTCCAACAACTAACTGTGGGGGTGAAGCCTTGAAGTATTGGCCATGGTATCACTAGAGAAAAGAGTGAGGAAACCTGTAGAGAGGGTTCATCATGCCAAGATGA
>CBVK0101211931.1:0-20804 GCA_900067695.1 Picea abies | reverse complement strand
TAAATATCTACTTTATAAAATTACAAATTTCATATGTATAATTTATGATGTCCACGAACCTATAACATAATAAATTTCAATTCCTTTTGTATCCACCAGCCCTTGTTTTAAAGAAAACTAATTCGTGAATGCTAATTCTTTTGTGTTTCCATGTACTTCAACTTCCTTCCCACCTGTCTGTACTCGGTCGCATTTACCCATTCCAACCTGGCAGGGACTACGCTACCATGCAACACTTGTTATAAATGTGAATAACTTTTCATTTATGTAAGAGTGATTGATTTAATAAGTGAATAAATTCATTTTTTTTATAAGAATGATTGATTTAATAAGTAAATTAATTAAATTTTGTATATAAGTTTATTATTTATTTTTAAATTATTATAATTTTGAGGAGTTTAATTCTCTATAAATTTTTAGAAAAAAGTTTTATAGTTAAAAATTTTACTTATCTTGAGAGAATCTATAACTTCAACAACAAAAAAATTATTAGATTTGGGTAAGAATCTTCATAAGAAATATTTTTTATCCTTTCTGCTAAAATTATGACTTACATTTTTTTTTAGAGATAAGAGTTAGAAATATGACATTAAAAACATCCCCAACTTAAAATGAATATCCCTTACCTCTTTTACCACCCTAATGACATCATCTTCTAATAATTCATAGAGCTCAATGAAAATTTCCACTCCTCTAGGATTTATATCTTTTTTGAAGGTTGTCAACATAGCCTTTAACCGCTTTCGAGACACCCTCATATCCTTTTTGAAGGATATCAACATAGCTTTAGAGTTTTGCTTGATTCCTCTATGAGAAAGGTTGGAAAGGAAGAAGTCATTTTCAGTATTTTTATGATATCTAATGTATTATGTACTATGTAAATGGACTTAAATTGAGGTTATAAACCCATATAGTTTATTTTATGAGCTTTCAATCAAGTGGATTTCTCCATCTCTCATATTGTATCGAGTGTCTTTTTATAAATTACATAAATGTGAAAATATTAAGTGTTTTCATCTCCCTTGTCTAACCATATAGCCCTATTATTCATCCTCCACTCTACCTCTCTCGAGTCCAATGATATTTTCATTGTATTCCCCAAACTCCTTAACCTCACTCTCTTCTTCCTTGAAAAATCCTTTTCTTCTATTCTCAAAAAATTATGCTATGTTTCTTTCCACCTCTTTTAATTATTTGTTGCTATGTTTCTTTCAACCTCTTTTAATTCTACCCATTATTATTTCACTATTTTTAAGCATTATTTATCTTCTAGCTAGGTAGGATTGAATTTAGAGGTCCCATGTAGCGTTGCATCAAGTCTTTCCATGTATAGAAGAATGGGTAAATGCTCATAAGTATCATGTACTTCTACCCAAGAGTTAACCTTATCCATCTCCATTAATAAATTTTCAAATGCTAGAAATCTATCAATCCTCCCTGATACTCTTTTCCCTCCAATTTAGGGTGCACAACCTTAATGGGTTCCATATATACTAACTTGTGTCTCTTCTATGTTATACATAAAGAAGTATACCTCTTACAAATTATCTCCATACCTCGAATATACTTAGAGTAAAATTAAGATCACTTCCCATAATGACCATTTTATGCTTTAAATAGTCCATTTCAAAAAAATCTTTCAAGAAAGATTTCCTTTCCTCAAAAGGCCCATAACTATTTACCATAAACATTGTCTACCCCAAATTCCTCAATTGAGAATTCAATCCATATGCCTCATACAAGTAAAGATGAAATTAAACATTGTCTACCCCAAATTCCTCAATTGAGAATTCAATCCATATGCCTCATACAAGTAAAGATGAAATTAGGAAAGGAAAATATTTTTTCTACCCAAATAATCACCCCCCTCAATTCCCTATGACATCTATAGGTAAGAAGTTCAAATCCTTCATCATTTTTTTTAACGATCTTATATTTTTTATTTCTTCCCCATTGTTTCTTAAACAAAGATAATTTCTAGTTTATGAATTTCCACCAACCTTACTAAGGAATTCCTTTTAGAGGGGCTAGCTAAAACTCTTATGTTTATGGAAAAAACTATTTTGAATTAATCCTAT
Source organism: Picea abies (assembly GCA_900067695.1). Classification (NCBI taxonomy): domain Eukaryota; kingdom Viridiplantae; phylum Streptophyta; class Pinopsida; order Pinales; family Pinaceae; genus Picea; species Picea abies. Next base: position 18,726 of record CBVK0101211931.1, on the reverse strand, counting down.
GTTGGGTTTCTCCTTCTCTAAGAACCCCTTTTAATGATTGTTTATTCCCCTATTGGATATCCCTTCCTTAATGTCTTCTATTGTGCATGATGAAGAAATTATTTTTTTTCCCACATATGTAGTGTGTGAATATTTTACAACATAAAAACCCAACCCCCCTTCAGTACCTTCCTCCTTAAGAGCATTTTCACCTTTCTTGGGTCTCAAATAATCCCTAGAATTTTGGAGATGGGGGTTGAATCTTCTAACATAGACTTTGGGGAACTTTTTACATATAATTTTTTTACCTTTGTACGAACTTCACCACCTTTGTATTGTGGTGTGGGTACATTATCTTTCCCCATATTTGTTAAAATATTTTCTTATTCCATTGGGATATTTGATGTACCCCGTTCCTTCAAACCCCCTACAAGATTTCTAAAATCTTCATTTGAGGATGACAAGTAACTATTATTCCCAAAATAAAAATTGCAATTATTTAAATGAGATAAAGAGTCTCGGATTGCAGGAGGCAGACTCCATTTATGTGTATTGACTTTGTAGGATCGAGGGAAATGTTTTTGGACTCAGGCTCTATCAAAAAATGGCTTAAGAATGCATATGTTTGGTGGTTACTTTTTTCAACCTTAAATAATCAAAAATCAAGCTCATAAGTCAAGATTCTTTGTCCAATAGAAAATTCCAAGAGGGCCTCAGGGTTTGGCCTCTATTTTCACTCACAAGGTTGAATGTCATCAACCCACTAATCACTTTGATAAAAAAAAGCCTCATCCAATTCCAAAACAACATGCAATCCATTATTATCTTCAACTCACAAATAACATGTGAAAGTCACACACAAAAAAGGGTCAATTGAGGTAGGATTAACACAAACAATGTTATATCTTATACCACCATTATTTGATCAAGATAAAAAAATCTACATGTGGGCACTATAACTCATGCACTAACATAAGAGGACTAACATTGAATGGTACTTTTACACTATGTACAAGCCATCCAATGTTGGTAACAACAAATCTTAAGGACGCTTCATAACCAAGCTATCATCCTCAACCAACTTCATTGCTCATTTCCATAGGTTGATCAAACAATAAGGGTAAAATCAAAAACCTCGATTTTATATCAATTAGGACCATTGCCAAACCATAACAATTTTCCACCAAGCTCAACACTTAGTATTATTGGTAGACTAACACATATTTCTTTATCGCTTCATATGCATATTAACTATTTTCTTTGTAGGTACATAAATAAAAATATAAGACTGAGACAAGTGCCATAGCTACGACAATACTTCTTACCATATATCATTGAATTCATGCATTTTACAACAAACGCTTCAAATAGAATTTAAAACATTAGTTAATATTGTTGTCAACATATATACTCAAACTTTCATGTACCCTAAAACACACAATGTCACGTATCATTGAGTTCATGCATTTGACAACAAACACGTCAAATAGAATTTGAAGCATTAGTTAATATTGTTGTCAACATATGATACTCAAACTTTCATGTACCCTAAACACACAATGTCACAGATGCATTACACACATCATCATAAGAAAATGCCACATATCACCGACATCAACCATCTCCATTATATGAAATAAAAAGATGGACATAAGTAATCCTAAACGATCATCATAATAATTGAATCAGCATAAACAATGTTTCCATAAAAAACAAATCAAGATCCTTATAAGTCGTGAACACACTAGTTGGACGACCCATTAGTAGCATATCTAGCGAGAAATTGGTGAAACGGTTTTACCAGTGGCAAGGTTCAATAAGTTAGAGTGATTTCCTATTAAGACCGAAGTAAGGCTTATGAAATGATTGTAATATTCCTTGATCAAGTATGTGTTGATAAAAAAATGGTTCAACTTCTAGCAACTATGGAGGGAATGCACTTCCAATGACATATGAACTTGATATCTTTGGTTTGAAATCAATAATAACAGTCAAGGTTCACTATCAAAATAAATAAACAACAAAATAATAAAATGAAGTAAATAAATTGTAATAAAAGCATAGTATTATTAATAAATCATATTTTAAAAATAAGTTTCAAAGACATGTATTCATATTCATTTATAAAGACGATAAAAAATGAATAGAATGATACTAAGATTGTATGCATGTAACCATGGAGAAAATGAGACATTGAGAATGCTTGAGAGGCCTATATGCATTTAAAATTATTTAAGAAAAAAAATTAGGGATTAAGGATTTTGAGGCATAATGTAATCTGCATTCATGGTGACAACACTCTCCAATCAAGTTAGACTAACGACAATCATGCAAATAAATGCACTAGTAAACCTACTATGGGACAAATTCAAGAAGTTTCTTAACCATTTAATTTTAGGTTTGGTTGAGAAAAATAAGAATAAATGAAGAAAAATTAAAACGAAATCTCAAACCAAGAAAAGAAGGAAAACAAAATTGCTAAAGAAGATAGAAAAAACGATGAAAATGTTTTTTTTCTAAAAAAGTAAAGCAAAGATCATATTTTTTTATGATATTTATTTTCATTTTTTTATTTACAGGTGCAACTTGTTGCTGATAATTCATCTCATGGTATGTGCCAAAAGAAATATAGTTATGCATCCTCAAAATTACAGCCATCACAATGTTTTCTCATAAGAATGTAAATCTCTAAGCAATGGGTTCCAGTCAGAGCCTGATTACCTTGGTGAGAATAAATTTTTTGGGTAAGTACACTTGCAAGAAATAAATTAAAAACACCAAACCTTGAGTGATCATGTTAATCTAACCATCCTTTCCATATAAGGTCATGTAATGCAAGGATGACAACCACGACCTCACTTAGAAAATAGTAAAATCTTGAGAGACACCACCTACAATAGTGTTTACCTCATTGTGAAAACAAGTGTTAGGTAACCAATTATTATCATTGATAATATTATGGAGTCTTATATCCAATAACCATCATTATTTCATGAAGAAAATTGAATTTGAAACATGTGGTTAGGAACAGTGTGAAAACCCTTAAAGCTAGCTTCATCACTACCGTGAAAGAAAGAGATAGGAAAACGTGTGAGCATCTAACTACAAACATGGGTGTGATGCCCAAATTTTCTTGGAAACAAGAGAGGTCTATGGGATGTGTCCTCAATGTGGTGCCCTTCAACCTTAATACTTGCAAAGTTAAGAAGAACGTCAGCTATGCTTGAGAAATTCTCTAAGACATAGTCATTAAATAAAATATCCTCAAAAGAAATTTATTCACTCAACTAGAACCTTGATTCTAGTAATAGTGTGGTATCAATGGAAAGAAGCTTTGATTCCATGTTATCAGCGACATGGGTAATTGGAGTGAAAATCACTTTATTCAAATTGTGTTGCTATTTAGGAGCTCAAATAACATCCACATAGTCATTAAATAAAATATCCTCAAAAGAAATTTATTCACTCAACTAGAACCTTGATTCTAGTAATAGTGTGGTATCAATGGAAAGAAGCTTTGATTCCATGTTATCAGCGACATGGGTAATTGGAGTGAAAATCACTTTATTCAAATTGTGTTGCTATTTAGGAGCTCAAATAACATCCATAAAGCTAATATTGGCCAAATTGTGGGAAGCCATGTCATTTACAATATTGTTTGGGGACTAATTCTAGGGAAACAAAAACATAGTATTGTAGTGCATGTAAAAGTTGAACAAAATTAGTAGATTGGGTATTTCATTTACTTTTGTCAAAATATGCATTTGCCAAATTTTTATTTTCTTAGCATGATATAGAGTAACATTCCCATGTGACATAACATGGGCTTTTAATTGCTAATATATATGTTCTATAGGTTCTTTTAAGTAGTAGCATGATACAAAGGGAAAATGATATCAAAGCCTCCTCATTTTGGTGTCTACAAAATGATATCAAAGCCTCCTCATTTTGGCGTCTACAAAATTGTGGAAATGTCATTACACATCTTCTACCTAACCCTTCATATGCCTTGATGTAAAGTTGATATTCTTGTAACTCTATACATCGTGTGTTTCATTCACCATTCCTGATGTCTCACAATTGTTACTCACTTCTCCTTAGTTAGATATGCATGTGAGGCATGTGCACCCTTTCCAATGGTACCATTTTCAAGCTATAAGGCCCACCAACTTTGTTTTCCTAAAGTTATTTTCTCTCATGCATATGATCTTCCTAATTAGGTTTTCTCAACCTTATTCATCTTGATACTTTATGGGCACTCCATCCTAAGTGGTTTCCAAGTGTTTTCCCAAGAATTAAATTGCATAAGAATTCATGTTGTTTCCAAAATTATTTACATAGTCAGCATTTAAAAGCCTAGGTATCCCTTTCCTAGGAGCTTCCCAAACTTAAATCTCTTCAATATTTATTTAGTTTACTTAGACTCCTCCTATTAAGGGTTCTCATGCTTTCCTCTCGATTCCTATTCCTATAATGTTATCTCAAGATAACATTGTAGTCATTTCTCATGCTTGAAGAATTTTCTTGGCTGAAGTTGTTTCAATCTATTCAAACGGCCAATTCTTGAGAAAATTAACATAGTCAACTTCTTCACTTACCTAGAAATATCATGCATAATATTTCAAGCATCGTTTCCTTGATTTGTAAGTCCCTAGGTAATGTCATTCCAAATACCACTTACCTTAGGCATATTTCTACATGCCCTAGTTTTTGTTCCCCATAATTGTGGTGGTCGATTACTAGCACCAATTCTTGCGCAATATGTTCCCATGTGTATCTCTTAGACCTTAAGGATTTGTTTCCTATAATTTTTGTTGTCTCTATAAGACTTAAAATCCTATGCTTGATATCTTAGACATTTTTCTTAGCCCTCTTGTACTTTCTTACCCAAATCCCACAGACTAAGATATTTTGTGGCCCTCTTGTGGCATTTATTCCTGAGTAGTTCCTTCCCTTAGCAAATAATTTCCTATTCAAATTTCTTTCCTCAAAATGTCCATATCCCATTGCTAGCATCAATCCCTAATCCCTATTCTTTCAATAAATTTGTGTTAGCAATTTTTCCTCATGCCCAAAAAGTACCATGTTCGAGTTAAGACCATGATTTAGGGTGCTACCCTTGTGTTGACTAGTCACACATACCAAGCTTAGCTTGATTTACTTACCCATAACCTACAAGTTACTCAAAGTTCTTACGACCCATGTCTACGTGTCACATTTTGGCCAACTAACTTAAGCACATAATTCAACCAATCATTGATTTGCAGTTCCTACACTTTCTTAGATGCACTACGTAGGTAGTGTTTAGATTCACCCATATATCAAAGTTTATATGTTTCCTCAAATATGGCCCTTATATTTCTCAAGTAGCTTCTTTCTAGGATATTTGTTTGCGCAATAAGGGCATTAGAAAGAGTTTCACTATGAACTAACTATGCCTCATTTTTTCTCCATCGATCTATTTATATTGATGTTTGTTCATATGTCTTCTCTTGTGTTTGTTTATATTTTTCCTTAGAATTTCAAGCCTCTATTTTTTTCTCCAAATCCCATTAAATCATGCACCAAACAATTTTTCACACCAAACAGTTTTTCAATGAGACTTATACCCTACCCATTCTTCTCGTTTCACAAACCATTTCTTCGTTTTCTCAACTCTATCTAATGGATGGTTGATTATCAAAGCCTTAGCATTGTTTATAGAGGGTGTTTCTCCTTCTTACATGGTTCCTTCATATTTGCACTTATATTTACATAGAATCCCTATTATTTATCTATCTTTAATAACCTATATTCATCTTTGGTTTTCCATGTCTTCTTTTTTATATTTTAATTATGTGAGTTCATTTCACTTGTTTTTAAATGATATCAACATCATATAATTAGTCTCATATACAATATATGGGAGGGAGAATCTAAAGTGCATCCAAACTATGAGTGAATTGAGTACATAAGAACCGATTCCCCTTCATGATGAAGGAAGGAGATGGAAACGACCTAAAAATCCTTATTAAACAGAAAAGGGGATCCATAAATCTATCATGAGCACACTGAAAGGAAATCGCATCATAGGGATCTTAGAACAGTGGGACGAAGCCAAGAAAATTTGAGGAACTGCATTTGAGGTTGGATCATACATGCATGTATGAATCTCAATGGTGTGAAGACATGCGACCCAACAAAGTCTAAGAGTAATGAGGACTATTTTATCATGGTCCAAGGTAATCAATCAGCGGGATGGATAGGTACCAAGGTACAAAGGACTATCCCCTAGAGTAGATGTGTTGATGTCAATATGGGAAAGTCCATCGAGGTCCAATGGTTAAGGAGTATGTGTAGGCCTAGTATTATTATCCAAAGAAAAACATGTGAAGCCATCACTCTAGAGGCAAATATTGAGATCAAAACATGTGGGGGAATACTTAAAGGAAAACCCCCTCCTTAGGTCTACTACATCTCACACATGTCTAGGATTATGGCATCAATAATTGGATCACTAAAATTTCAAGTATATGAGTCTCAAATGTGTGAGAATGAGTTGAAGTTGATCACACAAGAGTCAACTAAGGCAACAAGGATAAAGGGAAAAGAGAGGTGAACTCAAGACTTCTCTTGTTCGGGGCATAAATGCAAGGCTAATATGGAAGCAATTGAAAACATCCATAAGGAATGGTGGGTATTTGGACATAATGTTGGTCAAATATATCAGTGGGAAAACTACAAATGGATAGTTAGAAAACATGTGATGGGTACAACTCATGGATGGGTGACTCATCTCAGATGCTCTAAGTAAAGGAAACATGGGGATGTTTCCAAGGGGTAAAATGATTGTGTGAGCAATATAATGTCACTCACTGATGTGTTTAAAAACAAAATTTCCAAGTGGAATACTAGTGGAGGAAGCCACATGGTAGAGAGGGGATTCTTCCTAAGAGTGTCAATGGGGTTAGATAGGAAGAGGGATAAAAAAAATGGGGAATTCCTCCTAGGAATTCCAATGAGGCTTCCTAGGAGGAGATGACACAAGTGGAAATTATTCCTAGGAATGCCAATAGGGTTGGCTAGGAGGAGATGAAACAAGGGGAAAATTATTCCTAGTAATGACAATGGGGCTAGCTAGAAGGAGATAACAAGAGAAATTTCCTCCGATAAATGCCAATGGGGTTGGCTAGGGGGGAATTACCAAAACAAGGGAAGTCCTCCTAGTAGTGCTAATGAGGCTAGCTAGGAAGGACAATAACAAAGGGGGAGTCCTATAACATCACTTGACCCCCTAGTTCTCGTTTAGGCTAACGGGGTGTCAAAATTTTGATTTTTCCAACTACTTAATTTCTCCAATTAGACCTCATAGAATGGTTTTGTTCATCCAGAGCTTTCCAATGACTATAACCATGCTCAATTCCGAACTCTAGATCCAAAGTTACATTCCTCCAAAGTTTTATGGGCCTTCTACCCTCAATTCCACCTTAGTGACACGTGGCACCCTGGTATTTGTGCCATCCTACATGGAACATATGTGGCATCCTGATACATGTTCCATATTACATGGCATGAACATGGAATCTACCATGTCACTCCTCAGACCCACACCTATCGAACTTCCAAACCACGCTCTTCATTATTATCGAAACCCTTCCATCAGAGTGCTTCCACTCTAGACTTTGTAACACAACGATAGATCAGACAGTCCATGTGATATGACAATCTATGGTTCTGATCATGTCAAAATCCTTACCCCACTTGATGGTTATTGTACCTCCCTCTTCTCTTCGTACTCACATCGGTGGATCCCATAACATATCGAAGGTTTTTGTGCATCACGGCCACCCTCCGATCAATGGCCCTGATCAATCCTCAGAGTACTCCTATCGAGGTACTTCCTCCTCTAGAAACACAACCCACTCTAAATAGTCCCCTCTGATGGATGGCTAAGATCTATCATTGGTAGATCCAAGGGCTAGGATTTAGCCACTTGTCCTAAGGAATAGCACGGACAGGGGCCACTCTCGGTCCTTTCCATGAATTAAAATCTACCACGTGCCCACCCCCAGCCTTGGTCCTTTCCATGAATTAAAATCTACCACGTGCCCACCCCCAGCCTTGCCAACATGAAGTGACTCCCCTCTTAACCTCACTTACGCAGAGTCTTATGTGGAATCTGATTTAGCACTTATGACATGTGGCCCTACCAAACTCCACCACCTGGCTTTATACGTGGCACTCATGCCACGTCATCTTTTGCCCCCTCAAAGGGACAAATACATTTCCACATGGCACAATATCCACTTGACACATGGACCCTCCATGTGGACTAACATGGACCCTCCATGTCATCATTTATCACTAGCACATCCTTCTAGGTGTTGAAACATGTCCTCTATGCATTGGGTGGGTGATGTCATCCTTGTCAACATGACCTCGCCTTCCTTCTGTCCTTATCCAAATGAGACCCATCAATATCATCGATCAAGATTAAATCTCAGCTAGACTCCGATAGATGAATAGTATTTCCCCTCGGAGTCTTCCCATCGGAGTGCCTTATCCAAGGTTGCTCCGACCTTCAGGCTCCAATGACCCCAAGTCGATTAACGGATGAGATCCTACGTCACCAACTCTGATCTACGACCTAGATTACATTGGGGTTCTCTGATCGATCCAAGGTCTAGGTCTACTATCTCGTAGATATGACGATCATGATTAAACTAGAGTCCAAAGGAAATTTTCATCTAGAGGGGACCCACTTTCACTCTACTAGACTATCCCCGGATGACATCTATCACTCCTTAGACACACATGTTGCCAAGTTGGAAGACCACATCATCAAGACATCAACATGACAACATCACTTTTGTTTACCATCTGAGTAAGGGTTTCAAATCAATGATAGAGATTACATATTAGTTGGCCTCGGATTGACGACCAAGATTACTCCTCAGAGTCTTCCCATCAAAGTGCCTTAGCCAAGGCTACTCTGACCATCGAACTCTGATGACCTCGCCATGATCAATGGTTATGACCGCTCCATCGTATTCATCTATGGATCCAACAATCTATATTGCTCCTCAGAGTTTCTCCCAACAGAGTCCATTACGATTCCACTTCTGGGTCACTCCAACTACCAAGACCTCGATCGATGATCGAGATACGATCACCTTGTTGAATCAACAGCGACGATTCTCCTGAACTTAAAATAAAAAAATTATGCAGCTAATTGTCTGAAAAAGAACTTAACCAACTTAGAGAATGTTCTAAGTTCTTCTCAGGATTTACTAGACCTTCTTGGTCTTCATCTTCACTCTCAAACTAGCTAAAACATTCCCTCTTCATTACTTAGTGAAGATTGTAGCACACCCGACCCCTAAGTATCCCTTTTGGAGATGGGGTGTCGAAAAAGTTTATCTCCTCTAACTATCTCAAATTTTCTCTTTCATAGCTTCATTGTCTTATGTTCATCAAGAACATCCCAACAACAGTGATTAGCTTCATTGTCTTATGTTCATCAAGAACATCCCAACAACAGTGATTTCACTCAAAACGGAGCTCTGGAACAAAATTTGTTCCCTTCCCAAGCTATCGGGTTACACAAGCAACATCTCTCATACTACCACATGGCATTCACATGACACTTAGATCCTCAAGCCATCTGACGTGGAAACAACTTAGTCCTCACATTGCTCTAGTTTATCCTGCCATGGTTAGACTTCGGTCCACGTAGACCTACAATCTCCGCTACATGGACTTTTCCATGACGTACTCCTCGCTCACCTCTGACGAATATGTTATCGAGGATTATTCCTTCTTGATACCATTCATTCAGAGTTCAAAAGGTTCGAGGAGTTTTGTTGCTCCAATTCCAAGATATTGAGGAATATTCCTTCTCCTCATTGGGTGGTCATGAAGCTCTTGTGGTCTCTTGACCAATGTTTGGGGTCTATTCAGGGTCTAAGGTTTCACCTATGGTAGATTGACGTTGTCAATACCTGCGGTAGATTGATTACTACCATCACATATCACCCATTCACAGATCTACAGTCTATATCTACCCTCTATCAGAGTCATACTTTGAATAGCAGTCAACTCTAAGACAGTTAAACCCGCACTCAATCCAATCAACAAATTGATTGTTGACACGTGCCTTCACCCTGACACTCCCATATAGCTTTCACTCTCTCTTTCCACTTGGATTACTTGTGGAACTCACTAAAATCAACAGTTGAGGTTTTACCTTGCCTAGTTTTATATCTACGACCCACATTCACTTAGCTTTGGAGCATCTCTTTCGGAGTCATCCTCATGGCACACGATATTTTCTTCTGATCGTCTCACTCTGAACGTTACTCTTTAGAGTCCTTTGTTTGGAGTATTTCCCAGAGTGCCTGTGTTGCTTCTCTGACACCTTTACCATGAAAAACCCTCCAATTAATAGTCTTGATCTCTTCAGATCGACGATTGTCTTTCTTTGCTGACTAACATGGGGTTTTTAAGAGTTATAAAAGTTTGTTTTACGGACTTAGCCATTTTTCGAGTTCCGTGGGACTTCAATACAAACTTTCGATGGATCGAAACCTATCCATGGCCATTACAAGTTATGAAAAATTGAGGAGAAAGATTGTGCTCGGTATTATAGTTTCCTCACACAGGAATATGGAATGTTCAAACTAATAGCAGCTCACACTTAATCATTTTCATGATTTATCATAGTAGTAACAAACATTGTGATATAGCTCCTCGTACATGCATTCAAAATCATGAGTGGTGTTTATAGAATTTATCTTAGATTCAAACATTTATACATCTAGGAAAACATTTTCGTTCATGAGCATTCAAATATATTATTCAAAGTCAACTTCTATGCATATAAACACTTATCTAATAGGAATCTAATCTGATCCAACTAACTAAGAGGAGACTCCTTTCCTCCCAACCTTAGGCCATATTGTAGAGTCACTTACTATATCACGCCACCCCCATTCCAAGCCATGATAACACCAAGGAAATTGTCTCATCGGGGTTCTAAGTATGTGATGATCTAGGAAGGTTACTCTCCTTCCTCCTCTGACACAGTAGAAGTTGTCACCTCCCTCTAAGCTTTGAGTCTCTACAGGTTTATCAAGTGGTTTATCAACTGCATTTCCTCTGCAATAGGGAGTCCCTTCTCTACTCAACAGTCCCTTAACAACCTCCCCTTATCGGTGTCGGCTTATTTCCAGTAAGCACCAAGATACATCCCATTACACTCCAGTTCAGAAATCCAATTACTCTTTGTTCATGGTGATCATTAACAACTCAGACAAGATTTATGTTTTCCTCCAGAAAGTTTCTTTTTTCTTTCTCAATCAACTCATTTATACCCGTGTGCTCATGCTCGTCTCTCTGTGTCTATGTCTCTACCCTTTCACGCACACTCTCCCTATGAGTATACATTTTATTCTTGTTGGTCTGCTTCCCTTCCCTCAAGATATATGTAGCTTCCTATAGATGTAACCTGCAATCCACCACACTCAGTTTGAAGGGGCAGTTTGTGGTACATGTTAGCACCATGATTTTCATAGCTAGAGTTAGAGGTTTGTCCAAAGTTTTCAAAGTCATGCCATGGTCTTGGGAAAATCAAGGCATCCCTAGATGAATCATAGTTATGTGTCAAGGTTTATGAGGACAGTAATCAAATAAAGAATGGTTTGAAAGGTCAAGCAAGGGGTTTAGCCATAAGTTGGTTAAAATATTGTAAGGTTCATCATGTTTAAGTTGTAAAGGTATACTTTCCTAAGTCTTGAGTCATGTCAAAAAGTGAGAAATTATGTACCAAGGTCAAATCAAGTGGTTAGGATGAATGTCATGTCAAAAAATATTATGGTTCATCATTACTTGTTGGCATAGGGGTAGACCTAGGGTTCAGTTCTAACAGTGCACCAACAAGCCCTAACTATTGGCCCTTTCGGCAATACCTGCAAAGCAGATGCAGTCTCACCCGACGTAGCTATAGAGGGTTGTAGGACACATGTGTCTACAACCAGAGGAAATGCAAAGTGGATCCAGGGCAACACTCTAACACAGATCTAGTTATTCTTTATCTTTCTTAAGCCTACTGCACGAACTATATCTCAGATCTAAATAAATATTACATTAACAGTATATCATAGATCATAAGAACACAACATCAATCACACACAACAACAAGATATATGTGGTTCACCCACACAACATCAATCACACACAACAACAAGATATATGTGGTTCACCCTCTCCCTAGGGCTACGTCCACATAACTACGCTTTATAATATATTAGATGAAATCATACAATTCTATCTGCACTCTTAGGTTGCATATCTCTCTTTATTTCTCTTATTCTCTCCCCTCCCTGCACACCCAACTGCAGGGTTGATCTTCGCACCCAGCTGAAGATCTTACAACACAGACTTCTCTCACCACACAATTCTTCTCTCTCATTAATAACAACAATCACTCATCATCACATAATCGACCCCATCCCAGGTCTTCTTGACCTTTATTTATACATTACAATGACTCTTGGACAACCTTAGGATGAAACCTAGGTTTCAAAACCCTAAATACCAAAACCCTAGGTGTCTAAAACCCTAGGTCAACTTGACCCGCGTTTTTAGGGCTTCGCCGGCCTGTCTTTCCTTCTTTCTTGCGAGGTGGTTCAAAGCATACATTGGTGGCTTTTTCCGCTTACTGAGTCGTCCACGATCCATCTTCCTTATTGATCTGTCTTCCTCGATCTCCCTGTCCAATGACTTGTTTTATCTTACTTCGCTCCATCTTTTTTTCTCTTTTGGTCACTTCGACCCAATCTCAGTCAACTTGTCTTCCACGTAGTTCGCACTTCGTGCTTCTTTCCTTAATCTTCACAACCTTCCATAACCAAGGGCCAACATTACCTTATCATGAGGTTAGAAAAGCGAACAATCATGGCACTCCATATCATTTGTACCATTGCAAACTTCAAAGGTGTATCCATTGCACAAGTTCGCATCACAAATCTTTAACTTTCCTTAAAACATCTTATCACTATGAAGATTACGTCCCTTTTCATAATTTCGTGCCTTATCCATTCAAGCATAAACGTTGGCCACGTTTCACTTTTCTCCATCACCTTCAAATCTTGTGCATCGTCCATAGCCTTTCCAATAAGCTTTGAAGCCCTCTGCTATGTAAATATTGTGTGCTGCAAGTCACTACGTAAATATGCTACTTTGTTTTTTGTTTCGCATTCTCCATTTGCTTCAATCCTTGTTCAAGAGCCCTTCTTGGAGCCCATTACAAGTTAGCCTGTGAAACGAATTTGCTTTTCACATAAACAAATTTACTTCATTTGAGCTAAACTCTAGCCATCCTCGTTGTTGCGTCGAGTTTCCTGTCATTGTTCGTTATTGCGCAGAGTCTTATGATGTTTTCATTTGTTGCGCACTGTGCAGAGGATTTTTATGCACAAAGGGTTTTGTTGGACAGAGGATTGTTCTGCACACAGGCTACAGGGCACGCTGCAAAAATGACTGGTTTAGTAGTCAACTTCAAGATCACTTTCTGACCAATTGGAAAGGAATTTTGAAAATTCCAGAGAGGTTTTTGTCAAGGACAGACCAAATAATAAAAATCTCTCTCATATTTTCAAAAAGTGTCATATTTTGGGAGATTCTAATGAATATTTACAACCCATTTTTCCAGATTTAAACATTTAATGTTTTGGTCATCATATGTGGGCATGGATCCTGAGAGACTGGAGAGGAATTATAGAAACTTGAGAGAGGTTTTTCTCAATAATAGGTTCATCTACAAAAACCTCTCTCATTTTTGAAAAATATATTTTTATTCGGGAGATATGATGTCATATTTGACCCTTAGTTTCCTAGTCTGCTGCACAATCTGCTGCGTTTTTGCTATAGGTTATTGTTGCACAATTGTGACAAAACTTCCGGAATGCCTCCAGATCAGAAAGGAAAGGTAGGAAAGCATGACATCTCATATACAACGAATGACAGAGGTCAAAGATCATGAGGATATGGTTTCAAAAGCGGATTTATCTATTATTATCTTGTAATTAATGCAACTTTGACTCCTCTTTTTCAGCAATTAGTTCAGATTTTGTTGCCAAGATATTTGTAACTATTTCTTAACCTAGGAAGGTTGTTAGGATTTGAATTTGGAAGCATAGGAATATATTTTTGTATATATTTCATGAAGCTATGAGAGCTAAGGGGTCGACTAGCTGGAGAGAGGCCTTGCCTTTGTAACTGAAAGCTCTGTTTTTCTCATGAATTTTAATCCAAGTAGAGAGTGTTTTATGATAGCAGAGATACATCACAGTGTCCCTTTTCAGTGTGTTTTTCCCCAGTTCACATTCATTTCACTTATGTTATTTCTTTTAACTAAGAGTAAATGGTCATAATTCATCTTTGATAGATGCTCCCTTCATATAGTGAATGTTGGTGTCATGTTTTAATGATTGTAGGTCCCGAATTCACCCTTTGTTAGGTGCTTTGTTCATTGTAGTCAAACTTTCATGTTATTTCTTCTAAAGTTTCAATTGAGAATTCATCACTATTAGATTCTCTCATTTGTAATGGGATTTTCTTATGTTTGTATCGACCTCATATAAATATTGTTTATTTGCTAAAAATGTGTGCTTATTTTTCCTTTGTTCCCCCAGGAATACATAGTTGTGTTAAGCTTCATAGTATTTCATAGTTTGACTCCATTTCCCAATGGTTTCCTTCTCTCGCTTGTCTTACCAACCCTTTTAAAACAAAACAAAACGTATCTTATATCAGAATCTGACCTTTGTGTGCTTATTGATGAATCCTTTGAGTTATTACTAGTCATTAGACATCTGAGAGATCCCTCTCTAGTTGTATAGCTTACAATACAATCTAAAGTTGGTTGAAATCATTACCTTGGGGTTTTATTTGATATAGCTTAAAGAAATTTCCGAGTGTTAACATTTTGGCGTCGTTGTAGGGGAGCGAAAGTTGAATTTTCCCTAGGATAAACGACAAAGTTCAGCTCTAATTGTTGATGGTCAATAGCAGTCAGACACAAAGAGGTTGTAAATCATCCACCTGTCGAATCCATTATCAGTTGTATCCAGATGTCAGAGTATCAATGAAGGATCCATTGTCCGAAGGTTTTAAAGCTTGAAGAAAGTACTAGTGACTCCACTAGAATTGATGAAGAACTCAGATGTTGCTACCATTGTTTCAAGGTATGCATGTTTCGACTTTTCACAGATTCATGGTTTCCCGAATCCTTTACCCAAGGATGAATATTTTTTAAGAAATGCTCCGAAATTTAGTGGAGATGATCTGAGCTTGACTTTGAAGCATAAATCAAACTTTCGCGACTTCACGGATCTTCGTAGAGTCAAACATGAAGATGTTTTCCTTATATTTTTTTATGATTCGTTCCAAGGAGAGTGTAAAGGTTGGGCTGAAGGTTTTCCTCCTAGATATATTAGAACAATTACTACTTTTTGGGTGGTCTTTTTGGAAACATGGATGGAAAAGGAAGAGTTAGTAGCAGACTCACTTTCCATTCAAGGTTTTAAAGAATGGAATGACACATACACCGATGAGGAAGTTGAAGAAAACTTTCCTTCATTTTTTTCTTCTTACTCAAAGTCATGCAAATGTAGCTCAGAAGCCAAGATCCTCTTTTTACAAGAGATTTCCAAATATTTTCATAAAGATATTGAGGTTTTAGATGTTCAAATTCAGTTCCAAAATGTCCAATATCAGAGTCACTCTTTTGAAATCCTTTTTGAGCCAAGACAAGAGGAGGTATTGTTTCCCTTAGTTGTCAATATTGAGGAATCCTTTGAGAATAAATTTGGGTTTGATGAATCACAGTTGAAACCATACGATGGCAAAGAGAGAACATATGATGATCAAATTGCAGGATATCTTGAAAGTCATCTAAAAGAACACATCTTCTATGATCTTGTAGTTAAGTATATGGAAAGTTTTTTCTACCAAAATTTTCAGCTATTTTTCTACTATGGAAACAAAGGGTATTGTAAGTTTCTTTTTCCATTATATTGTTTAGTTTACTTTTTGTTGAAGCATGATCAAAGGATCCAATTACTTGAAAAATTGTTGGATTGGCTCCATTGGCACTTTTGCATTACTTGATTCAGAAAATTTTCTTACAGCTTAGAGTAGGTAGGGGTGTAAATAAGCTCAACATAGGAGCATCTCTTTCAACATTTTTCAGTTTGTAGTTTCAGTTTGGTTTTGGTTCAGTTGCACAATAAGTTTTTGGCAGAATAGATCAGGTTTGGATTTCAGTGGGATTGGTTTCAGGTCAGCAAGAGAGCAAGTTATAAGTTACAATTGGAAAGTTGAGTTTGGGAGAAGCCCAATGGATAAGCACTTGGTCTACTGTTCTTTGCTACCTCACTAGGAGGATATCATCCCCATTGGAGCTAGTTGTTAGCACCATGATTTTCATAGCTAGAGTTAGAGGTTTGTCCAAAGTTTTCAAAGTCATGTCATGATGTTGGGAAAATCAAGGCATCCCTATATGAGTCATAGTTACTGTGTCAAGATTTATGAGAACATTATCAAATAAAAATGGCTTGAAAGGTCAAGTAAGGGGTTTAGCCATAAGTTGCTTGAAATATTGTAAGGTTCGTCATGTTTAAGTTGTAAAGGTATACTTTCCTATGTCTTGAGTCATGTCGAAAAGTGAGAAATTATGTACCAAGGTCAAATCAAGTGGTTAGGATGAATGTCATGTCAAAATATATCATGGTTCATCATTACCTAATCATGAGGTTAGAAAAGGGAACAATCATGGCACTCCATATCATTTGTACCATTGCAAACTTCAAAGATGTACCCACTGCGCAAGTTCGCTGCACAAATATTTAACTTGCCTTAAAACATCTTGTTGTTATGGATATTTTGTCCCTTTTCACAATTTCATGCCTTATCCATTCAAGGATAAAATTTGGCCACCTTTCACTTTTCTCCATCACCTTCAAGTCTTATGCGTCATCCATAGCCTTTCCAATAAGCTCTAAAGCCCTCTGCTATGTAAATATTGTGCGCTGCTAGTCGCTACGTAAATCTGCTACTCTATTTTTTGCTTCGCATTCTCCATTTGCTTCAATCACTGTGCAAGAGACTTTCTTGGAGCCCATTGAAAGTTAGCCTCTAAAACAAATTTTCTTTTCACATAACCAAATTTACTTCATTTGAGCTAAACTTTATCCATCCTTGTTGTCGCGCCAAGTTTCCTGTCATTGTTCATTGTTGCATAGAGTTTTCTATTGTTTTCATTTTTTGCGCACTACGCATAGGATTTTGTTGCATAGAGGGTTTTGTTGCACAGAGGATTTTGTTGCGCAGAGGATTGTCCTGTGCACATGCTACAGGGCGCGCTACGAAAATTACTAGTTTAGTGGTCAACTTCAAGATCACTTTCTGACCAACTGGAGAGGAATTTTGAAAATCCCAGAGAGGTGTTTTTCAAGGACAGACCAAATAATAAACAATTCTCTCATATTTTCAAAAAGTGTCATATTTTGGGAGATTCGAATGAATCTTTACAGCCCATTTTTTCCAAATTTAAGCATTTAATGTTTTGTTCATCATCTTTGGGTGCGTATCCCAAGAGACTGGAGAGGAATTTTAGAAAACTGAGAGAGGTTTTTCTCAAGAACAAGTTCATCTACAAAAACCTCTCTCATTTTTGAAAAATATATTTTTAGTCAAGATATATGATGTCATATTTGACCCTTATTTTCCCAGTCTGATGCGCAATCTGTTGTGTTTTTGCTATAGGTTATTGTTGCGCGGAAGACTTATTGCGCAACTGTCACATAGCTTCTGGAATGCCTCCATATCAATAAGGAAAGGTAGGAAATCATGACATCTCATCTACAATGAATTCCAGAGGCCAAAGATCATCAGGATATGGTTTCAAAAGCAAATTTATGTATTATTATCTTGTAATTAATGAGTCAACTTTGACTCCTCTTTTTCAGCAGTTAGTTCAGATTTTGTTGCCAAGAGATTTGTAACTATTTCTTAACCTAGGAATGTTGTTTCGAATTTGGAATCATAGGAAGATATTTTTTGTATTTATTTCATGAAGCTATGAGAGCTAAGGGGTCGATTGGCTGGAGAGAGGCATTTCCTTTGTAACTAAAAGCTTTGTTTTTCTCATGAATTTTAATGGAAGCAGAGAGGGTTTTCTGATAGCAGAGATTCATCACGGTATCCCCTTTTAGTGTGTTTTTCCCCAATTCACATTCATTTCACTTATGTTCTTTCTTTTAAGCATAAATAAGAGTAAATGGTCGAAATTCATCTATATTTAATGTTGGTGTCATGTTTTAATGATTACAGGCCCAAAATTCACCCTATGTTAGGTGCTCTGTTCATTGTAGTCAACCTTTCATGTTATTTCTTCTAAAGTTGCAATTGAGAATTCATAATTATTAGATACTCTAGTTTGTAATGAGATTTTCTTATGTCTATCTCGCCATCATCTAAATACTGTTTATTTGTTGAAAAGGTGTGCTTATTTTGCCTATGTTCCCTCAGGAATACAGAGTTGTGTTAATCTTCATAGTATTTCAAAATTTGACTCCATTACCCAATGGTTTCCTTCTCTCACTTGTCGTACCAACCCTTTTAAAACAAAACAAAACCTATCTTATATCATAATCTCACCTCTGTGTGCTTATTGATGAATCCTTTGAGTTATTACCAGTCATTAGA
>CBVK0101211929.1:0-14406 GCA_900067695.1 Picea abies | reverse complement strand
CTTTTAGCTGCATCTTCAGCTCCACCAACTCAGGTGTACTCATCCTGTAAGGCACTCTTGATGCTAGTACTACTCCAGGCACAAGATCAATTGAAAATTCAAGGTCTCTTTTCAAAGGTAATCCAGACACTTCCTCAGGAAACACTTCCCAAAACTCCCATATCACCGGGTGATCTTCATCCTTTAGCTCCCTGCCTTCTGTCGAGCTTATTACTTGTATAGCATGCAGGGGACACCCTTTTCTGCTAAACTTCTTGAGTTGCAACACCAATATTTGTCTCACAGAGACTGACTTCCAAAAGCCTTGCAAAATTCTTGCATTACCCTCCTCATATTCACATTCTAAAATTTTCTCATAACGGTTTAATTTTTCCTTGTGGGAAGCTAACCAATCCATTCCCAACATTACATCATAAGAGCCAAAGGGTAGAATATTCAGAACTGCCTGGGTCTAAAATCCCTCTAGCTCAATTGGACAAGCTTCCACTACTTCTGCAACTTTCCTCTTTGTTCCAGTGGCTAACTGAAATAACCATGCTTTGGGGTGCTTCTTTCTATATAAGGAACATGTCTTAACCACTTGAGGTGAAATATAACTGAGATTAGATTTTGGGTCAATTAAAATAGATATTGGTTGTTCAGTAACAATACCTTCCAATTCCACTACGGAGGCTTGGTGATCTACTTGCCAATTTTCCACTGCTGCATAGATTCTTGATATGCTTCTGGCTACGTCATTGAATGTGACTACGTCCTGCACATTATACACTCTTATTCCATCATGCTACTTGTGGAGACAATTTCTCAACATATGTGTCTCTCCACATCCCCAACATTGCAAAGGTCCTTTCTTTGGGAAAATCCCTCAACATATGTGTCTCTCCACATCCCCAACATTGCAAAGGTCCTTTCTTGGGCTCCTCTCCTCTTTCCCTTGCTTGCTCTACTAGCTTATTCCTACTTTGGGATGAAAAATTCTATGGATGCACACTCCTGATTCAATGACCCAACTGTGCATCTCTCCCAGTATTCTTACAAGGGAAAGACTTGAATCCATTTTTCTAGAATCCACTCTTATCCTTCCTTTTCTAGTCCTTGGAAGACTCATGCTTCTGCTTAGACTCATTGTAACATCATTTGGCCTTCTGAATCGTATCTTCCAATGTATTGGGTTTTTCTAACTCAATTCTATCTTGGTAGGATTACGGTATCCCATTGAGAAAATGTTGAATTCTTTCCTTCTCATCCTTAAGGTAGGGAACATACCCCAACATCTCCATGAATCTTTTTGAATACGCATCTAAGGTAAGTTGCCCCATATTAAGCTCATAGAATTCCTTTATTTTGTCATCATAATACTTTTCAGATTGTAATCTTTGCAAAAGTATTTCTCAAATTGTTTCCATGTCAATTTGCTTTCTTTTCTTCTTTTGATTTCCTTGAGGTCTTCCCACCAAATGGAATCTCCTCTATTCAGATTAAATACTATAATCCTTGCCTTGGTATTGTCAGAATAATTATGCACTCGAAAGTACTTTTTCAAGCTAAATAACCATGCTTTGGCTTCTTCTCTCTTCTTTATCTCTCCATCAAAGGTAGGCGACTTAGATTTCTTGAACTCTTTAGTCAAAAAACTTTGAGATTTCTTTCTCTTCTTAGAAATGTTGGATTTTGTGCCACTACCAGACTGATCTGCTACAATAGTCTTTTGATTAGAGGATTTCGTGGAAATTCCTCCACTTGATTTGCCTCTCTTAGTACCCTGATGCTTTCTTTTGGAAGAACTCCTTCCCACATCATTGTGAGCCACTCCATTCTTTTGGGAATCCAAAGGGGGTTTCAATGTCTCTAAATGTTGTAATTTTGCATTTTTAGGGCCTTGTTGTAGAAGTTTTTGAATTTCGTACAACCTCTACAATAGGACTACATTCAATTTTTATTGCTTGGCATAGGCTCTCATAAGTCTCTCATTTTCTGCCTTCATACTTCTCACAGTGGCCATCAAATTAGAAGGGGTTCCCCTATTCCTCCGACCATCAAACTCTTATCCCTGAGGTGTGAGGTGTCGTTCATATTGCATTACACCATTCACTTTTGTGAACTTTTCAAATCATCCCACCTGTTGAAACAATAGTTAATGTAAGAATTTTAGGTCAGTAATTAGAATCATGTATTCTAGACAACAAAAAACCCTTCATATACAATCTTAAGAGATCTTAGTGACCCATTCAAGCCTAGAGTTTGAACTCTGCTTTGATACCACTTTGTAGCACACCCGACCCCCAAGTATCCCTTTTGAATATGGGTTGTCGAAAAAATTGCTCTCCTCTAACTATCTCAAATTTTCTCTTTTCACGGCTCCATTGTCTTTTGTTCATCAAGAGCATTCCAATGATAATAATTTCACTAAAAATGGATATTTGGAACAAAAGTTGTGCCCTTCCCAAGCTCTTAGGTTATGCAGGAGACATGTCTCATACTTTTGTGTGGCATCCACATGACACTTAGGTCCCCACACCATCTGACGTGGTGACAACTTGGTCCTCATGTGGCTCTAGTCTAGCTTGCCATGGTCGGAATTCATTCCATGCAGACCTACAGTCTCCACTACATGGAATTTTCCCCAACGTATTCCCCGCTCACCTCCGATGGATATTGTATCGAGGATAATTCCTTCTCGATACCATTCATTCAGAGTTTGAAATGTTCGAGCAATTTCATTGCTCCAAGCCCAAGGTATAGAGGAATATTCTTTCTCCTCGATGGGTGTTCATGAAGCACTTGTGGTCTCCTAACTAATGATTGGGGTATATTCAGGGTCTAAAGGTTCACATGTCCAACTAGACCCCACTCCACCCATCAACTAGTTAATAATTGACATATGTCATCCTAGTGACACTCTAGTTGCCTTGTTGGCAAGCCATGTCATTCATGATATTAACACTTTGTCTCTTGACTTAGGAAATACCTATGGCAGATCGATGACTACCATTGCATCTCACCCATTCATGGATATATGGTCTATATCTTCCCTCTATAGGAGTTATACTTTGAATAGCAGTCAACTCTGAGCCAGCTAGACCCGCACTCAAGTCAGTCAACAAATCGGCTATTGACACGTGCCTTCACCTTGACACTCCCAGGTATCTTTCACTCTCTCTTTCAACTCGGCTTACTTGTTGGACTTGCTAAAATCAACGGCTAAGGTTTTATCTTTCCTAGTTTCAGATCTACATCCCACATTCGCTCAGCTTCGAAGCATCTCCTTCAAATTCATCCTCACGACGCACGATATTTCCTTCCAATGGTCTCATTCTGAACGTTACTCTTCAAAGTCGTTTATTCAGAGTCTTTCCCACAGTGTCCAAGTTTTGACAACTTAGTTAAGGTCAATAAAAACCAGGCAGTAAGAGGCATGCTAAACATAATCAAGCCTTCAAACTCAATTTGTAAACATTGTCAACATGAGAAGCAAACAAGAGTGAAATTCAGAACCAAGGAACATTCAACATCAAGACCATTATAAATCATCAACACAGATCTTTGTGGGCCAACCAAATCACAAAATATGCAAGGTGATTGTTAATTCATGCTACTCATTGATGATTACACAAGAATGACTTGGGTAGCCTTTCTCAAGAAAAAATCAGAAGCCTTTGGGAAGTTTAAGGCATTCAAAGCATTGGCTGAAAATGAAATAGACCTGAAAATTAAATGCCTAAGATCAGATAATGGAGGAGAATTCACATCAGATGAGTTTGATGAATTCTGTGAAGATCATGGAATAAAAAGACACTTATAAGTTGTAAGAACTCCACAAAAAAATGGAGTAGATGAAAGGAAAAGCAAGACTGTATAAGAAATGGAAAGAACCATGCTAAACCAAGCTAAGATGTCATACATGTTTTGCGGGGATGCAATCTACACAACTATCTACATTTTGAACAGAGTAAAATTCTGAGTCAACAGTGACAAAACTCTATATGAAATATGGAAGTGCATTCCAACAAATGTCGAACACCTTAAGGTTTTGGGAATAAAATGTTATATAAAGAGAGATGATGAGAACCTTTGCAAGTTTGACTCCAGATCAGATGAAGTTATTTTCCTTGGTTTCTCCTCTGAAAGAAAAGATTACAGATGTTTCAATCTGAGATTATACAAAATTGTTGAAAGTGAAAATGTAAGAGTGGATGATGAAAAGCCTAGAAGGATCAATTGAAAGTGAAAATGTAAGAGTGGATGATGAAAAGCCTAGAAGGATCAAGATGCAAACAAATGACCAGCCACCAACAACCAATTGTGATGAAGAAAATTAAGACAATGAGAATGATAATGGAGAAGAAGAGGAAGATGAAGCTTCTAGACAAGACACAAAAACTCCTTCAAGATATGTTCAAAAGAATCACCCTGAAGAACTAATTATTGGTAAGAACAATGAAGGTGTCCAAACAAGAAGACAATTGACAAGATCACCAGAACAAACAAATATGTCTATATTGTCTAAATTAGAACCCAATAACTTAGAGGAAGCTAGCAGAGATAAGAACTAGGTAAATGCTATGAATGAAGAATTAGATCAGATTGAGAAAAACCAAACATGGGAGATAGTTCCTAGACCAAAATACAAGAATGTTATTGGTACTAAGTGGGTCTTTAGGAACAAATTGAATGAGGATGAACAAGTAGTGAGAAATAAGGCAAGGCTGGTATGTAAAGGCTATGCTCAAGTTGAAGGTGTAGATTTTGATGAAACTTTTGCTCCAGTGCTTATACTAGAAGACATCAAAATATTCTTGACATTTGCAAGCTATAAGAGTATCAAAGTCTATCAGATGGACATTAAATCTGCATTTCTTAATGGAAATTTGGAGGAGGAAGTATTCATTGAGCAGCCTAAGGTATTTCAGTTGCAAGAAACTCAAGATTATGTGTGCAAATTGAATAAAGCTCTCTATGGTTTGAAGCAAGCACCTAGAGCTTGGTACTCAAGGCTTGATAAGTACCTACAACATCAAGGTTTCAAGAGAGGAACTGCAAAAAATAATATTTACATCAAAGAATAATATGGAAATATGATTTTCATTGTGGTCTATGTAGATGCTATCATTTTTGGAAGCAACATTGATGATCCGAGTCAAAGGTTTTCAAAGGACATGTAGAAATAATTTGAAATGTCCATGCAAGGTGAGTTGTCCTTCTTCCTAGTTTGCAAATTTCTTAGTCAAATAAAGGTATATTTATTTCTCAAACAAAATACATCAAGGAGATGTTAACAAAGTTCAATATGGAAGACTACAAGCATGTTAGTACTCCAATGATTACATGATGCAAGTTGAGTAAGGAAGATGAATCACCAGAGGTTGATCACACCATGTATCGATCAATGATCGATAGTCTTTTATATGTGATTGCATCAAGACCTGATGTTATGCATGTTGTTGGATTGGTTGCACGATTTCAATCTACACCAAAAGAATTGCATGTGATGGCAGTTAAATGAATTTTCAAATACCTGAAAGGCATAGGGATTTCGGATTATGGTATCCAAAGGAAGAAGTATTTACTCTAACAACATATACTGATGTAGATTGGGCAGACAATGTTGATGATAGGAAGAGAACAACTGTAGGAACAATCTTTTTGGGCAACTATTTAGTATCTTGGCTAAGCTAGAAACAATCTTCAATCTCCTTATCCACAACAAAAGCATAGTACATTGTAGAAACATCCTGTTGCACACAAATTCTCTAGATGAAACAAACACTTTAGGACATTAAGGTAGAATACAAGCATATAATTTCTATACTATGTGACGACACCAACGCTATAAGCATTTCAAAGAATCCAATAATGCACTCAAAGACAAAACATATACCAATCAAATATCATTTCTTGAGGGAACAAGAAATGATAAAATTGTCAAGTTAGAGTATATTCCTACCAAGGAACAAATTACAAATATGTTTACCAAGCCTCTTCCTAGAGATGCATTTGAATACCTCAGACAGAGACTAGGGGTTCACCAAATCCCTTAGTAAATGCACCCTTTGTCCTTGATGTCAAAGGGGGAGAGAAAGAAGAAAAACTAGAGGAACATACTGTCAAGGGAGAAAAAAACAGGAAACAAAGAAGAGATCTCAGTAACACACCGATAGGGGGAGAAACTCAACAATAGAGTTGCCATTAATGACAAAGGGGGAGATTTTTTAGTATATTATCATTGATGTCAAGGATGTGACTGTGATAGTATTCATATTGAGGACTTTGTTGGCCTAACAAATTGAGAACCATTCTATATCAAAGCTAATAGATAATTTAAATACGGAAAGAAATCATGACACTTGATCTACAGGTGGAAGAAATAGTGGTCGTTGATCGTAGTCTATCGAAGCTCATATAGTCAGATTCGAAACTAGAGGAGGACTTCGATGAGTAACAACGAATGTGGTCTATCATAGTTTATACAGTCGGAGTCAGAGATAGAGGAGGACTCCAATGAGTAACAACGAATGTAGTCTATCAGAGTTTATGCAGTCAAAGTCAGAGATGAAGGAGGACTCTGATGAGTAACATTGAATGTAGTTTATTGAATTTTATACAGTCGGAGTCAGAACTAGAGGAGGACTTTGATGAGTGATAGTCTGATCTACGATCAATTGTGACTATTGTCTCCCCTCTGTGATGAACAATTTATATTCATTGGTAGAGTAATGTATAAAGCATTGGATCTGCGACAATCTATACCATTGTCCCTCTTCCCTAATGCACGGTTGGATCTTGTTGTCGTGTGTTTGAGGTCCTAGAACTCCGATAGAAGAAGATTCGTTGGATATATCATAGTTGTAGCATGAGAGATATGGATCGTTAATTTGAGTGCCAGCCATCAGAGTGAAGTTGATGAACGGAATCTGACGAGGGACTTTGATAGATAACGATATCCATCAGAGTGAAGTTGACGAATGAAATCTGATGAGGGACTCTGATTTGCATTGGATAGATCTTCGTCGTCCATCGGAGGCCATGGCTAGAGTGAAGTTGATGAACAAGTTCTGAAGAGGGACTACAAATGATTATGGGCCAGCTCAGATGCCACATCAGATGCCATGTCAAAGCCACAAAAGAATAAAGGACAATGCCACATGTCAAAGTCCCAAGCCAACATGATGTACAAACAAGTGTCGAAGGAAGTGATGATGTCACATACATGTCAGTGCCAGATCATCCATGACATCATTGTGACATACTGTGACAACTTGACCGTTAGAGTGACAAGGATGATAGCATGGAAGCCAAAGTGTCCCAGGGGTGACATGTGTCAACTGTTGATTGTGCTAGATAAGAGTAGGTCCAGTTCAATGTGGACATATTACGACTTCATCTCAATCGATGATTTAGAACAGTGAGTGAATCACCACCATTCATCGGAGATGCCCTAGTCAGAGTAGATTGTGATACACATACTTCGACGATAAGGATTGTGAGAAAGCTTATGAACTGTTGATCTGGGTAACAGATCTCTGATGTTCATCGCAGGAGAAACGGTTAGAGTGGATTGTAAGTAGTCATACTTCAACAAAGAGCTCCGAGGAGCAATATGGACTATTGGTCGACATGAAAATGAGATGCGATGCTCTGATGTTCATCGCAGGAGAAACGGTTAGAGTGGATTGTAAGTAGTCATACTTCAACAAAGAGCTCCGAGGAGCAATATGGACTATTGGTCGACATGAAAATGAGATGCGATGACAACCATAGATCTACGTGGGTCCCATCTAACCAACTTATGAAAGGACTAAGGGATGAAATATAGTCATCATGCACATTGAGAGAGTGATAGGAACAGAACCATTGATCTGTCTCTTCAAGGACCATTGGATCTGTCGCAATACAAATCGTTGGAGTAGATTGTGCAGAGGAACTCCGATGAAGGGGCTCCGAGGAGCAATCTAGACCGTAGATCAGCAAGAAGGAGAGACACAACGACAATCGGAGATTTATTGTGAGTCCACCTGACCATCCATGAGCAGTTAAGAGAGATGGGAGATAACTCTCGTGCAAGTTGAAGGAGTGATGCAATCGACATCATTGATTTTGGCTATTCAAAGACCATTAGATCCACCACAGTACGGGCCATCAAGGTAGAATTTATGAACATGCTCCAATGAAGAGGATTCTGAGAACCAATGATAACTATTGATCAACAATCCGACAATAACTTCTAAGCTTGGAGGTAGTGTTGAGTGTTTTAGACTCCCTATGGTCTCGATGAATATCATCGCAAATCAACGGTGGAGATTGAATGGAGATATAGATCTGACAGTTGTCGAGCGATGAGGTCCCAAGGGTCTGATAGCCTAGTGGTTTAGATATGCTGAATGTTAGATCTAACGGTTACGATCTATTTAAGAGATGATCGGATGACTCATGTGCGTCGAGGACATTGTTTATAATTTTGAAGATAATATCAACGTTCAAGATCTATTCGAAGACTTAATCAAACAATGACTGAGCATTGAGGACTAGTAAGCTAAATTGTGTGCAACAGAAGGGAACATAGATTGAATTTCATGAAGGGTTTTCAAGGAAATGTCTAAGCCTGATTTAATGGAGAATAGGGGATTTGGAGCCGACCTCGTGGACGTATTATTTTTCAGTCAAACACATGGTATATATAAGAATGAGGAGGAGCACTTCGAAAAATGGGGTGTGTGAACAATCTGGAGGCCTGAAACAATGAGTGAGATGAGTGAAGTTCATACCTCATGAACTGCATGGAAAAGGAATGAAGACAAAAAACTTTGGGATTGTTTGTTGAAAGTATTGGTATCCTCATATATTTACAGGTTGGTGCCTGAAGTTATTGAGTTGGTGCTCAAGAGGATTGGTGTCCTCATCTATTTGCAGGTCGGTTCCTGAAGTTATTGAGTTGGTGTTTAAGAGGATTGGTGTCCTCATATATTTGCAGGTTGGTGCCTGAAATATGAGTTGGTGCTCATAAGAGGATTGGTGTCCTCACAAACAATTGTATAAATGAATTGATATTTATTGGTGAAATATTTTCAAGTGGTTTTCTCCCAGTTTGGGTTTCCACTTCAACATATGTGTACTGTGAATGCATAATTATGAACAACATATTTATGTTATGATTGTCTACAATCATAAATTCTAATATGTTTGAAGCAATTTGGAACAGAAAGAGGTAAAATTGTACAGTATTGATTCACCCCCCCTCTCAGTACTATTGAATATTCCAACAATTAACACCCAAGAAGGGTGTGATTCACGAAAATAAAACCTGAATGATAGAGGGAAGAACCTTTGGTGGTCAAAGATGGGTTAAAATCCTTGCATGAAATTCAAGAACAAATGTGTCATGAATGCATTGATTAATTGTGAACAATTATGAACATAACTGCTCATAAGCAACATGATGGTTAAATTCATCAAGGAGATGCATGTTGTACGAAAGAATGTAGGTATTGAACTTCCCATTATGGAAGGAAGACCTTCCAATATCCCAATAGAATTGTAGAAGTAGTAGAAGAAAGAAATTAGGTGGTCATGAATCATTGGCATCCTGGTTACTAACAAGGAAAGAATGCATGGATGCATTTATGTGAAATTTTAGTTTCATATTATGTCATACTAATTTAAGGTTACAATCATCTTGGAGACATACTCATGTTGTGGCGATGAAGGACACTAAGTAATCATGGGGTGATATGGTGGATGAAATTTCCATCTCACCGTGGTGGAATGCTTAACATAGATATGTGGCATTCCAAAGGCAATGTAAAGCTGCATTTGTGAATGTGTCCATAGATAATCAACACATTGGTAAATTGCATGAGATGCTTGATATGTTGAAATAATGCATGTATAGGGAATGATGTTATCCTTCCATTTCATATGATTAGTGAATAAAAGTGATGCAACTATTAGTATGCACAATTTTAAGAATTGTTTGTAAGCCACTGCAAGTCTGCAATAAAAATACAATGTGCATGGAATGATAATAATCTGTTTGGATGTTTGAAAGTTGAGATTTGCAGGAAGATGGTATTGGATATGGCAACAGATTAATTCCACAAGGAAGGTCGATGCATGTTGTTGCAAAGAGTCAAACCATTATGAGAAGGAAGTCTCATACTTGTGGGATTTGAGTTCCTATATGGAATAGATATGAAAATCGATAAGTGAAAGTTGAAATATGTGGGTAGCAGATTTGAAAGAATTCTGATTGAAATTATTATGAAACTATATCACGGATTACTATATGTATGATATAGGTGAGATGGTAGATATGTCATGAAAATACAGATGATGGTTGTTGAGATGGAAAAGCAAGGAAAGAGCCATTGTTGTGACATGAAGACCCTATATGCCATGATCACCTTGATATGGTTGTGTTATGTGGGCCTAAGGGACTCCTTGGTTGTAAGACTTGGTGAAGTCTTTGAGCTCTTCTTGTGCAAGAAATAGTTGGTAGGCAAGATGGATCGCCTGAGGGATTGTGAAACAAACAAGGGGATGCCTGAGCCTGGAAGGTGAGTGACCACAAGGAAGAGGAGACTTGGATAACTATTGTTATTTGTTGATTGGGGTCATGATCACAATGGGTATTTCAGGGAAATAAAAGTGATTCGAGTAAATGTGGCAACCATGTGGATGTAGATCCATGAATTGCATAGATAAGTATTGTGCTGATATGTATATTTCCTCGTGAATTATGAACATCAATGAAATATTTATGCATGAAAATTGTTTTAATATGCATGTTGTTTGGTTATTATTGTAGGCATACTGCTGAAATGCCAAAAGTTTGGGAAAATACTAGACCAAGGAGATGAGGACATTGTTGAAGTGACCGAAAGATAAAGGCATGGTAGGTGTTGTTGAGTTGCAGAGAACACCGAAGACGATGTTCATATTAAGGGAAAGGGGGATGTAACACCCTATTTTTAATTCCCTGTTATATTTGTAATTAATTATGATTATTAATGGTTTATCTCAGTAGGGAGATAATATTTCCATGATATGGCTTGCAAGCAATGTAAATGTGTAATGTAGAAGCTAGACAACTCACTAAGAAGGAAGCCTTGCAATATTGGCCATGATACCACAAGTGGGATTGGTGAAGTGGAACTGGGAAGTTTCAATGAAGAAATTATGAAGCTTTCCCAACACTCCAACCTGCACATGCATAACTTAATTACACAAAAGTGCCCAAATGACCATGTTTACCTGGACCATTAGGAACTTGTTAATGACATGCAGACTGGGTGGTTGGATCAGTTATAACTGCCTTCAAAATTGGTACTGGGAGGAGTAAAGGGTTGGTTGTTGTGTTATCCGAAAGGATGCATAATATTTTCCCCTTCGATTCGGGAGCCTGACATCAAGGGCTTGCTTCTAATAGAAATCATTAAGGATCCCGAGGGTAAGGAGAACATTCCAACGGTGAAGAAGGAATGAGAAAGAAGAGGGAAAGGGAGGACAACAACAGATAGATGAAAAAATAAAGGATGCCTAAATGAGAACACAAGAAACACACAGGAAAAAGATACAGAGCATGTAGATGCGTAGAGACTAAACCCAGATAGAAGAACATAGAACAATCACACATGGAGATGAGTTGTAGACTCACAAACAAATGGTGATGCAATGAGAAAAGGAGCTCACACACACAAATATGAGCAGCACAGAAGATTTGAGAATTTTTTCTGAATAAGATAGAAAGTTTTCCCAAGAATTGAATGGTCACCCTAGAACAGAGAAAACCCATATCCAGACTAGAGCAATAGAGAATCACGACTTGGTGCTCACTATAAAGAAACTAACACTGGTAAGGGGATGCCACCAAGGGACTACGTAGCAGAGAAGGGACTCCCTTGTGCAGAGTAAATCTAGTTGGGAAGGTAATTGATAAACTCGTGGAGGTCATAATATCAGTGGGAAGAAGAAAATTTTTGTTGTTGCAAGTGGAGAGAAGGAGAGTAACCTTCTTGATCCATTATTTAACTTGGCAGTCAATTGAGATAGTCCCTTGGTGGTATCATGGCTTGACATGGGAGTGACATGTTGTCAAAGTAAAAGAGAAACAAAGCCTATGGTTGGGTGGAAAGGCATTTCCCCTCAGTCAGTTGGTTGAATTGGAAACATTCTTGAACATATAAGTGTTTTACCTGGAATGTCTCTTGAATGTTATTATTTGTTACAATTATGTTTTGCTCATGTAAATGAGTTGAATGTGATGAATGGATGTTGAATTTTGAGCTAAATGTAGTGATATTATCTACCTTAATTTTTAAATGCAATAACTGCGACAAATGTATGAGGATGGCCAGTGTAGGCCCATAATCCTGTGTGTTCCCCTATTTTTGAAATGGAAAGTTTGTAGGATATAAAGTCTTCATTGGGTACCGAAGTAAAGTGTTTCTTGTTTGTTGGGGAAGTGGTCTAACATTATGAAAAATTTGAGTTAAATCCTTGTAGGAAAGACTGTGGGACGGTTAAGTCATGGAATAATCCCTTAAATCTGTTGAAATCCTTTATTTCAACCCAAAGGAATGAAAAATCATTGATTCAATAGAAGGAGAAGATCTCGACCATTTGTTGGAGATCCTAGCGTCGAGAGAAAGTCTATCAGAAGGAGAGACCTTTGGAAAGACCCCAAATGTGAATTCTTGGTGAACTCCCAATGGGAGAATTTTGGGAGAAGGTGAGTTGTTGATCTATTGGAGGTTAAGACGATGAGATCTGGATCATATATTCCCAGAGTGTTGAGTTGATAAGTCTATTGGGATGAAGGAGATCAATAATATCTAGGAAGGGCATAAGAGGAGTTTCTGATGGGAAACATCCAATACCGAAGACCCGAGGACGAGGAGAACCATAGATCTATCAGCGTGGAGACCGATAGGTCTCGAGCCGTTGGATCTGGAAGGATCCATCTCGAGGAAGGAACTTAGTTGAAGAGTGGTATCGGTTAAACATCGCGCAATTGCGAGATTTGAGTGATTTCTGATTGTTGGATGTGGGGATCTGAGGACCGTTGGATCCATTGGAGAATTCTCATCGGGAAGTGTTGATCTGGAAGTTGCATGTTCACACAGAGTGATTACATCTTGATGGCGAAAGGTTCCGAGTGAATAGGATTCGTTAATATGAGGGTATGGTAACTTGATGCGATCACAACCATAGATTTGTTGTAGACCCCATCGGTCAACATGTTGAATGGAGAATGGGCGAGGCATTAGCTGTCACATAGTTTGAGGTGCCGATTTGATCAAGGCTATCGATTTTGTAATCCGATGACCATTGGTTCTATTAGAAGTAGGGAAATCGAGAAAGTTTCATTGGGAGCGGAATGGGGGTTGAAAAATCTGCCTTCCCAATGGGGAATGAACCCGATTGACCACTGACTGTTGATCTGGTTGTGCCAGATGATTGAGAACCATCCGATTGGGGATGTTTATCCCTTGTCTGTGTAGCAGAATTCTCTAACATAATTGTTGGAATGAAGGGTGACGAGTTTGAGGATTTGTCACAGCCGTGCACAACTCAGAAGAACGAAGACAAAGACATCGTGTGCATCGCGATGGAAAATTATTATGTTAGGGTGGAAAACCCAATATCTTAGTTATGGAAGTGGAAATTTTACATCCCACTATCTTAAGAAGGTTTAGGGGGTCGGTTGTGTTACAATGCCCGACATAATCATTAATAAATCATTCGCTCAAATGTGTTTTATCTTCTGTCATTGCTAATATGTATAGGTAGAGAGATTTTGGTGAGTAAAACACATGCATAAAAAAAAAAAAAACAAGCAGCATGAGTCAGGAGACTCTTGGCCAATCTCACCCCTAGTAGTATTTATTTCAATGCTGATCCCTCGTGCTTTGATAGAGGAAATACCACAAAGTCTAATTGGTATAGACACGGGAAGTGCAATGTCAATGAAGTCCAAAGAGCTTTGAGTAAGATTTTGCCCTCATTTTCCACAACATGGATCTCATATAATGTCATAAGAATTTTCCTTTATCTCACACCAAGGGGGGCATTTTCTATAAGGAGAATATTCTACAAATTCTCAATTCTAGAGGAATGGGATTGTAAAGCACTTTAATCAACAAAACTATTAATTGTTATAATGACTCTGGAAAATATAGTTTCACTCGTAGAAAGGGTGAAGTTTTTCACAACTTGATTGTCTGATACTATTTAGCTTCTAGATAACACTTCTCTCAACTACTCGAGCTAGACCCAACTAAAAAATCTTTATTTTTTTCAAACAAGCCACTTACAAAAATTAATTGACCCTAGATTTCCAGTGACGATTTCTTAAACATATATATAACTAGCACAGCCACATAATTGTGGCTGATCAATGCCGAAAGGCAT
>CBVK0101211908.1:0-14186 GCA_900067695.1 Picea abies | reverse complement strand
GTGGGACCAGAAGCAATCCAGGAAATGGAAGAGGAAATGAAAACAATAAGACAAAGGATCAAAGAAGTGCAGGATCAACTAAAGAGTTATGTCGATGCGCACCGGGTTGACCATAGTTAAGAAGTTGGTGATCAAGTCTTCTTGCAGGTAAAATCACATAAGAGTTTGATCAAGTTTGGAAAGGGAGCCAAATTCCTTCCTAGGTTTGTGGGAACTTTTGATATTATGGAGAGAAAGGGGCCCGTGGCCTATCAACTAGCCTTGCTTCATTCTTTGAGGTGTATGCATGATGTTTTTCACGTTTATGTTTTGAGACATCATATTAGTGATCCTACACATGTTATTGACATGAGTTCCTTGCAGGTATCAGAAGAGAGGGCGCTAAGGACTGAGTCAATCTGCATCTTGGATCATTGCATTTGACAGCTCGATGTCGAACGGTAGAGCAGGTCAAGGTCCAGTGGAACAACTATAGTCATCAATCGACGACCTAGGAGGACAGATAAGATATGCACCATCAGTTTCCATTTTTGCTTGATAGATAGACTTATGAAACTGTGATACACCTTATTTTGAAAATTATATACTGTGAAACTTCGAGACAAAGTTTAGACCAAGAGGGGGTTTATGTAACATCCCTCTCTTGCGCACACTGAGAGAACTTATTATTTGAGGACACTTGCTTGCAAGTGATCGAGATTATTATACTATTGGGCATTTGATTATGATTATGAGGCATTGCGGATAGGATGACATGTTATTTTACTGTATTGAAATAGACAGGTGTTATTGACTTGGTTCTCCTGAGTGTGTAGGATTTGGACCTTGAGGATGCTGAGGTATTAACAAAACCCTTGGACTTTGGATTGAGTTAGGGAGTGGACTATTGGGGTTTTATTGTTGTATATATATCACATTTGTGCATCTGATTAGATGTTATGATTATGGATATTATTTTTGACATGATTCATTGATGATGTAAGTTGACAATAGCTTAACGAACAGACTCACATGTGGAGTAGAGGGGTCATGCACAACCACCAAAGATGTTGAGGGAGAGGTGTGGACAAAAACCCTGCCACAGTCTACTATAACTCTTATTGTGGCTCAAACTGTCGGTTAACGATTACCTAGTTCGAGAAGACCCATGATGTCGTGAGGTAAGACTTTGATAGTCACCGACGATGATTCTAAGGGGAGTGCAATAAGGTAGGGGCCTTATTCCTTAGAGGCCCTTAGTCTCCCACAAGATCACATCATGAAGTATTGACTTCAGGGGTTTTTTATGTCTACCAAGTAAGTCAAGAGGCGAGTGGCACCCTTGGAGAATGTAGTGCGTCCTGAAGGGCACGTCGCACAAGAAAAATGGAAAGAGGCGAGCGGCACCCTTGGAGCACGTAGTGCATCCTGAAGGGGAATTTGTGCAATAAAAATGGAAAGAGGTGAGTGGCACCCTTGGAGCACATAGTGCATCCTGAAGGGCATGTCATGTAAGAGAAACAAAATGAGGTGAGTGGCACCCTTGGAGCACCTAGTGCGTCCTGAAGGGCATGTCGTGTTGTTAACTAATAAGAGAATAAACCTATATGTCCTTAGAACGAATAACATGATAAGAAGTTTTAAAAACAATTTCCCTAATAAAATGTCACCCAACATCAAAAATTAAAATCTAGGTCTAAAGTAATACTTGTGGAAAATAATAATAATAATCATTAAAAATGTGAAAAAAATACTTGTGGAAAATAATAATAATAATCATTAAACATGTGAAAAAAAGGAGGTAAAAAACTCGATTAAATTATTAAAATCAAATTATTAAGGGATTTAAGATTTTAAAAGGTAAATGATTGTTTTGTTACACATGCTAATTAAAATTTATTAATTAAAAATAAAAAGGCGAAAAAGGGAGTTATTTCTTACACTTGCTAATTCGAGTTTTAGATAAAAAGGGAAAGAGGGAAATTTAAAAGAATTAGGAAACTAAAGGAAAAAGGGGGAAACATAAAGAGAAAGGGAAGCTTAAGGAAAAAGAAGAATGACTAACTTAGCAAGGAATCTTTCCTTTAAGAACTTTCTAATTTGAACTCAACTAGTAAATTAGTAAGGGGGTAAGTCATTAAAATGTGTAAGGGATTATGGGGACACCTAGGAGAAATTCTAGGAATGGTTTTAGGTGGGTGAGGGAAATAGGAGTAATTAAATAATTAATGAAATTAATTTATGGTGCAGTGAAGCGGATGGATGACACATGTACGGGGAGGATTTTTTTGAATTAAATTATTGAAAAATAAATTAAATGGGAATTTGGGAAAGAAAATGACATAGAAACTCTATATAATGGAGGGAGGAGAAGAAGGATGGATCTGTTCTATTATGCGTAACATTACGCTATAGAGTTTTAGACTTGACTAACTTATCTTCTAGGATTTGGGATACCTAGCTCAGTAAGGAGTCGTAGCTCGTCCTTGAGAGGCAAGCTGGGAGCT
Organism: Picea abies; assembly: GCA_900067695.1. Classification (NCBI taxonomy): domain Eukaryota; kingdom Viridiplantae; phylum Streptophyta; class Pinopsida; order Pinales; family Pinaceae; genus Picea; species Picea abies. The sequence continues at coordinate 11,700 of CBVK0101211908.1, read as the reverse complement.
AGTTGTTCTCTGGTTTAGTGTGTGTGGCCCCTCTGTAGCTCGGGGGCTGAGGGGGGAGAAAAGTACCTCTAGCATTGGATGGGAGGTACCGATGAAGTCACATCGGTTGGTAAGCGGGAGATACATGGAGCGCATGGGACATCGACTCAGAATGGTCACCTTGGGCTACGGTACGCAAGATTTTATTTTGCGTGGTAGATTATTTTGGATTGTACGCCTTCATTTTTGTACTTTTAATTATGTAAAGAAAGTGTTTTACTTAGCATTTTAATTGAGAACTTAATTGTCCCTTTGGCTTAAGCCCATTGTTTGACTTGATTCCCTTGCCTTTCAATCCCTCAATGTTGTAATTGTCCTATGGGTTTTCTTGATTTAGTGTGAAGTGTTAGTGCCTTATACTTCGTCCTCATCCCTAGTTCAACAGTCCACCCCTGAGCAGTCTAGGAGCCGGATCGACGGTCGTCACTTCGATGTTAATAGACATATAGATCCTAATGCCCTGCTTTTCTGTGCATGGATGATGAGTGAAGGATAGTTGCCCACCTATATAACTCCATTGGTTGTTTTCGGTCGAGTGATTGTCTTGCACCTGGTTGAGTTTGATTACCTCTGCGATTGTTATTCATTTCCCGCAGTGAACTGCTTATGATCCTCTACATGGATCCTTGCATTTTAATACCCTTCCTGGACAATTTACACTTTGCGTTTTCCTCTTCTATCACCTTTAATAGAAAATTATACCCAACATTCTTACCCATACCACTACAGTGTCAGTGTGAAAGTGATACCCCACTTACTCACCTTACCCAACAACTATTTTTCACGTTTGAATGTGCTTGGTGGCATTTTCTTTTTCCTGTGTATTGGTTGAGATTTATTATCTTTAGATTGCACCTTTAACATACTTTGGACAAAAAATAATGGCACCTCCATTGAAGTCTTGTTACTTATAGGTTTATCACTTGTAACTCAACAAATTCTTGTGTTAAACCTCTGTGCTTCATGACTATTATCGGCATTCACCACTGTGAATTTGACCCACTACAATTCACTTTGCCCATGAATTTACTACTCAGATACAATTTTGTTGTTTAGAAAAGATTTCATTATTTAGAAATGGATTTTAGTATTCAGATACGATTGAAATAATTCAAAAGAGAATTATTTATTCAGAAAACGATTAATGATTGATAAACAGAACGTAGAGATTTAAAGGGGTAGCGTTTTTATAACAATGATTGTAATGGTAGTGTTTTCCTTACTTATGTATATGATAGACAATTGTATACCCTGGATATGTTGGAGCAAGGCGTGGGTCCTTCCTTTCTAGTGGCTACAGTCATTTCGCCAAAGAATTTTGAATTCTACTTTTCCAATTTTTCTCATCTAAACCCAAAAATTTATGACAACATTCTATTAGTTGGAGTACGGTAGACAAAGTTCTCATTGTATATTTAGTTTAAATTAGAAGGTTGTACAGTGAATATCCATCAAGATTTTATACCGCCAATGTTTAGTTACAACAAATCTTTACCAATAACTTCTACAACGATTTTTATTGAGTTCAAATTATCTTATTATGTAATATTTGACGACAAATTCACATTTTTAAACTCAACGATTCCCTTATAAATATCTCAACGATTATCATTATCTCCACTCCGCGAACCTCCTTTAAAGATGACAATATCAATGATATGGTTTATAGACTGAGATTTTATGAGGAATTAAACTAGCTTTTATATAGTTAGTGAATTAGCATTTATTATAGACAACCTCTTCATTTGAATAGACAACCTTAATTCCTTTAAGTCCTTTAATAGACAACAATTGTGACAACCAAATTAACAGCCAAACTCGTTAAATAGACAACCTCTTCTTTTAACAGTCTTTGAATAGAACAACCTTTAATTTGACTAGACAACCTTTAGGTTAAATTAGACTAGACTTGTCAATTTAGTTTTTGTATTGATTACACCAAACTTTTGAAATTAGATTTTAATTATTGTTTGTAGTTTTAGTATTGATTAAATTAGACTTGTCAATTTTAGATTGTAATTATTGACTAATTTGTAATTTAGACTTGTTAAATTTGATTTGTATTTAATGGTAAATTATATTGTACATTAATGACTAATTTGTAATTTAGACTTGCTAATTTAGATTTGTAATCAATGTTAAAATAGATTGTAATTATTGACTAGTTTAGACTTGATGAATGGTCGGGTTGTTGGCGAAGTCGTGTTTTATCTTTCACTTCCTTCAAACAACGTCATCTTGCGTCTTGTCGATCTATTGCTTGGGGTGTGGGAGTAGTCCTCTTGTCCATAACTCGACTCCTAGAGAGTTGAATTCATCTAGATTCCTTGGTCCAGATAGGTTATGTAGTGCCAGGGTTATAGTCGTGCCTATCGCCTAGGGAAGACATGATTCCTGATGAGGGGATCATTGCATGCCCTAAGGGAAAGAGGTGAAGGATAACTTGGCACGAGTCTGTGCTTTCCATGTGGGTGTCGTGGATCATTTTAAGTTTTCTATTGGCGCTTGGGACGAATACCTTCATGTGTTTGGCTGCACACCATCGAGGTTATAGCTATATGACCATCAAGGCGATTGTGTTGGGATGGGGATGGTGTCCCTTAGCTTGTAGGCATGGTCATGTTTGTGTCGGGTAGGTAGTCGATTCTCCCTATTGTTTTACGCAAGTTTTTCCTAGTTTCTCTTATGCAAATGTGTGGAGTTGTAGCTGTCTATTGCCTGTCCAGTGGGCATGGTGCTTGCGATCACATATGTTGTCCAACTGTAATCGTAGTTGTCATCCTAAAAAAAGAAAAAAATTGCACCTGTTGGCATCTCTTGTAGACGTAATGTTGGGCTTTTTACATATGGTATCAGAGAGGGGTTCAACCCATGACTTGGGATCACTATGGATTTCGTTGATATGATATTTGATTATCATGTTTCTAATTGAGTTGACTTGTATTCGTGCAAGTAATCATGGTTAGAGGATTTCGGAGAGGCAGATGACGGGGTGCTAAGGGAGGAGGCGCAATGCCTCCAGCAGCATCCATGCCTGAGGGGTCTAACCCCCAGGGAGATGAATAGGTTGTCGGGCAGGAGGAGATAGCGATGGGTGATGTGATTGGGCTAATGAGGTCTTTTCAGCGCATGTCTAAGGTACTAATTATTCATTTGGATAGAGATGAGGCCAGGGCGTCGACACCCCCTAAGGGTACACCGTGCTCTCTAGTTGGTACTGGTAGCATTCACTGCGAACTCAAGAAGGTCAAATTTCCCGAGTTCTTTGGTGCCCCGGATGATGCAGTCTCTAAGGCATGGTTAGATAATATGGTGATGTGCTTTGAACTTCGCGATTATACCTCCAACATGAAGGTTTGCATGGTGGGATTTCAACTGAAGTGGAGTGCTCTCCTTTGGTGGAAGTCACTCCTGCCACAATTGGACATGACCATCGAAGACATGTCATGGGAACTGTTCGACGAACGGTTCTGAGAGAGGTACCTTTTAAAGGAATTCATTGTGCATCAACTCAATGAGTTCAACACCTTATGACACGGTAGTTGTACGATGCCCGATTACGAGGCCCATTTTATGGAGTTTCTTTGGTATGATCTGCACCTTAATACTGAGAGACTTAAAGTCAAGAAGTTCTTGTTCAGCCTTAATTTCAACATGCATGAAAAGGTTAGGATTCTGATGCCTAAGACCTTCCATGATGTCATCCAGAAGGCCCGCATAGCAGAGGAGGATCTTATCAACAGGGGTCAGAGAAGAACTCCAATGAGATCAGCAAGGCAGGTGTCATCTGGTGTGCAGGAGCATCATATCTCAGCTCCACAGAAGCCAGGGTATCATGGCTTCCAGAGAGGATCCACTTTCACTACACCTTGGTGACCAGTGTAATAACAATGAACTCCTTACTGGGGACCACAACATCAGTAGCACCGTCGACCACAGCAGAAATAGTTTAGGTCTGTTCAGCAGAACAAACCAAGATTCAAGGCCAGTGGGCTGCGAGATTCTACTTCGGGTACCAAGAGTAGTAGACCAAAGAAGGGGTGTTGGAATTGTGGGGAGCCACACTATTAGCGCAACTACCCAGTGGAGAGGACTAAAGCATCTGGATCAGTCAAACCCACTACCATGGGAGATTTGGGAAAAGCCCATCGGATTCATGCAGTAGTGAATAAATGCCAAGGATAACACCATTCGATTGTTCTCGAGATGTCAGGTACCTTCACTGACCAGACCCTTAATATTTTGATGGATCCTGGTGCTAGCAAGAGTTTCATTTCTGGTGCAGCGCTAAAAAGGATTAAGGTAAAGGAAATAGAACATGATGAGTTTATATTTGTAGAGATGGCTTTGATATCCAAACAGAAGGTTGGAGGCAAGGTTATAGGTTGTACCCTAAACCTGGGAGAGCTTGCCACCAGGGCCAACCTATACATTATGTTCTTAGGATCTTACGACGTCATGATCAGTATGGACTGGTTGGAATTGCATGAGGCGATACTCAACTGTAAGATGAAACAATTGAGGTTGGTCGATGATGAGGGACAGAGACGCGTGATTGCAGGTCGGAACTAGGGAGTTTCCATGAGGTTCATCTCTTCCTTGTAGTTATGGAAGATCTTGCGTAACGGATGTAAGATTTATGTGATCCTTGCGTTAAATGAAAAATGAGTAGCAGAACGTCTAGAACACCTACCGGTGGTGAGAGAGTTTGAAGACGTCTTTCTGGAGGAGTTATCTCAGATTTCATTGGAGAGCGAATTGGATTTTACCATAGAACTAAAATCTAGGACTAAACCGATATCTAGAACTCCTTATCAAATGTTGACCTCAGAGTTACAGGAGTTGAGAATGCAACTAAAGGAATTTATCGACCTAGGACTGATACATCCAAGTGTGTCACCGTGGAGTGTGCATGTTATCTTCATATGAAAGAAGGATGACTCGTGGAGGCTGTACATTGACTACAGTAAATTGAACAAGGAAACGATCAAGAATCAATATCCTTTGTCAAGGATTGATCATCTATTCGATCAGATGAAGGGTGTGACGTTTTTTTGCAAGATCGATTTGCGATCAGGGTATCACCAGTTACGGATCAAGGAGGATGACATCCCTAAGATCTCCTTTAAGACAAGGTTTGGTCATTACGAGTTTACTTTTTTACCGTTTGGATTGACAAACACCCTAGGGGTATTTATGAGTTTGATGAACGGGTTGTTCTACAAGTACTTGGACAAGTTCATCCAAGTTATTCATTGATGATATTTTGATTTACTCTCGGCGACAAAGGAGCATGACGAGCACTTTCTCTTGGTACTACAATGTCTGTGAGAGAACAAATTGTATGGGAAGTTGTCCAAATGCTCGTTTTATCAATTGAAGATTCACTACTTAGGGAATGTCATCTCTGGCAAAGGTATTGTCATGGATATAGCAAAGGTCGAGGCTATTATGGTATGGCATGTGTCGACAAATGTCCTGGAAGTGTGTAGCTTCATGGTTCTAGCAGGGTACTATCGACGGTTCATCGAGGGATTTTCAAAGATATCAAATACGATCACGGAATTGCAGAAGAAGAACAAGAAGTTTGTTTGGACCGAGAAATGCATGGAATCATTTTGGAGGCTCAAGGATATTTTGACAATGACATTGATACTAAAGGTCCTTGACATGGACACAAAATTCTTGGTATGCACTGACGCATCCAAGGAAGGCTTAGGAGGAGTCTTTATGCAATACGGTCGAGTGATCGCTGACATCTCAAGGAAACTGAGAAGGCATGAGGAGAACTATGTGATGCACGATTTAGAGTTGTTAGCCATTGTATATGCCTTGAAGGTTTGGAGACACTACCTTGTTTGAAATAAATTTTAACTAAGGATGAACCAATGTGAACTACAACACATCTATACGCAAAGCGACCTGAACGGAAGACAATGGCATTGGTCATAATTTCTTAGAGAGTACGATTTAGAGATTACTTACATAAAGGGAACAGTGAATTGAGTGGCAGATGCATTGAGTCAGAGACCATGCATCTTTTCATTATTGCCTCTTCAGACGAATCTACATGAAAATATTCTAACTTTACAATGCGACGATGACTGATACAAAGAGGTCGAGGACTTTATCGAAAAACACACAATGATGGTACCAAGATTTGAAGGATTTACGTTTGACGATGATGGATTATTGAGGTTTAAAAATTGGATTTACGTACCATCGAATGATGAGTTGAGTAGTTTGATCCTAAACAAAGCTCACAGAGCAGTGTTCATGGCCCACCCAAGAGTCACGAAGATGAGGGTGGACCTTAAACCTTTATTCTTCTAGAAATGAATGAAGGCAGACATAGTCATCTATGTTGCGATATGTCTAGAATGTCATTAGGTGAAGGCTAAACATAGACATCTAGCAAGATTACTAAAACAACAGGCTATTCCAGAATCGAAATGGGAGGTCATTTTGATAGATTTCATTGTTGGATTTCCACTGACGGTAAGGAGACACGACTCGATTTTCATGGTAGTCGACACTCTGATGAAGAGTGCTCATTTTATTCTCATGCATATGATGTATCAGGCACCTGACATAGCTAGAGTTTTCATCTGTGAGATTGTGAGGCTGGATGGCGTGCCTAAGAGGATTATATTCGATCGAGGATCGATGTTTACCAGATGATTTTGGACTAGTTTCCAAGAGGCCTTGGGAACCCAACTTAAATTTAGTACTGCATATCACCCGAAGACTGATGGGAAGACCGAACAAACAAACCAAATATTGGAAGACATGTTGCGCATGTACATGATGGACCAACAAAAGCGTTGGGAAGAATTCTTTCCATTGGTAGAATTTTCTTATAACAATAGTTACAAAAGCACCATTAAGATGGCGCCTTTTGAGTTTCTTTATAGGCGACCATGTCATATACCTTTGATTTTGGATTGGCTTAAGGATAGGGTGTTGGTGGGACTGGAAGCGATCCAAGAAATGGAAGAGAACATGAAAACAATAAGACAAAGGATCAAAGAAGCACAGGATCGATAGAAGTGTTATGCCAATGCGCACCATGTTGATCGTAGTTACGAAGTTGGTGATCAAGTATTCTTGTGGGTAAAACCGCATAAGAGTTCGATATTGTGGAGAGAAAGGGGCCCGTGGCCTATCGACTAGCCTTGCCTGATTCTTTGAGGTGTATGCACGATGTTTTTCATGTTTCTGTTTTGAGACATTATATTAGTGATCCTACACATGTTATTGACATGAGTTCCTTGTAGGTATTTGAAGAATCGGTGCTCACGGCTGAGCCAATCCACATCCTGGATCATCGCATTCGACAACTACGACATCAAATGGTAGAGAAGGTCAAGGTCCAGTGGGACAACTATAGTCTGCAATCGGTGACCTGGGAGGATACATATGATACACACTAGCAGTTTCCATTTTGTTTAATAGATAGACTTATGACACTGTAATACATCTTATTTCGGCGCTTATATACTGTGAAACTTTGGGATGAAGTTTAGACCAATAGGGGGTGTATGTAACATCTCGCTCTTGTGCACATTGAGCGAACTTATTATTTGAGGAGAGTTTCTTGCAAGTGATCCAGATTATTATACTATTGGGCATTTGATTATGATTATGAGGCATTATGGATATGATGACATTTTATTTTACTATATTGACATAGACATGTACTATTGACTCGGTTCTCCTGAGTGTGCAAGATTTGGACCTCGAGGATGCTAAAGCATAAACAAAACCCTTGGACTCCGGATTGAGTCAAGGAGTGGAATATTGGGGATTGATTGTTGTATATATATGACATTTCTGCCTCTGATTACATGTTATGATTATGGATATTATTTCTGACATGATTCGTTGATGATGCAGGCTGACGGTAGCTTGCCGACCAGACTCACATGTGGATTAAAGGGGTCATGCACGAGCACCAGAGAGATTGAGGGAGAGGTGTGGACTTCATCCCTGCCACATCCCACTAGCACTCTCGATGTGGCTCGAACTGTAGGCTAACAATTACCTAGTTCGAGAAGACCCATGATGTCGTGAGGGCAGACTGCGACAGCCGGTCACAATTACTCTAAGGGCCATGCAATAAGGTAGGGGCATTATTCCTTAGAGTCCCTTAGTCTCCCACAAGATCACCTGACGGAGTATTCACTCCAGGGGTTTTTTATGTCTACCAAGTCATTCAACGGGAAAGTGGCACCCTTGGAGCACTTAGTGTGTCCTGAAGGGCATGTCGCACAAGAAAATTAGAAAGAGGCAAGTAGCACCCTTGGAGCACGTAGTGCGTCCTGAAGGGAACGTCGTGCAAGAAAAACAGAAAGAGGCGAGTGGCACCCTTGGAGCACATAGTGCATCCTGAAGGGCACGTCATTCAAGGGAAATAGAATAAGGTGAGTGGCACCCTTGGAGCACCTAATGCATCCTAAAGGGAACGTCGCATTGTTAACTAATAAGAGAATAAATATACATGGATTTAGAATGAATAACATTATAATAAATTTTTAAAAACAGTTTCCCTAATAAAATGTCGCCCAACCTCAAAAATTAAAATCTAGATCTAAAGTAATACTTGTGGAAAATAATAATAATAATAATAATAATAATAATAATAATAATGTGTGAACATGTCACAAAAAGGGGGTAAGAAACTGGATTAAATTATTAAAATAAAATTATTGAGGGATTTAAAATTTTAAAAGGGAAATGATTGTTTCGTTACATATGATAATTAAAATTTATTAATTAAGAAGAAAAAGGGGAAAAAGGGGGTAATTTATTACACTTGCTAATTCGATTTTTAGATAAAAAGGGAAAGAGAGAAATTTAAAAGAATTAGGAAACTAAGGGAAAAAAGGGGAAACATAAAGAGAAAGATAAACTTAAGGAAAAATTAGAATGACTAACTTAGAAAGGAATCTTTCCTTTGAGAACTTTCTAATTTGAACTCAACTAGTAACTTAGTAAGGGGGTAAGTCATTAAAATGTGTAAGGGAATATGGGGACACCTAGGAGTGATTTTAGGAATGCATTTAGGTGGGTGAAGGAAATAGGAGTAATTAAATAATTAATGAAATTAATTTTTGGTGCAATGAAGGGGATGGGTGACACATGGATGGGGAAGATTTTTCTGAATTAAATTATTAAACAATAAATTAAATGGGAATTTGAAAAATAAAATGACCTAGAAACTTTATATAAAGGAGGGAAGAGGAGAAGGATGAATTTGTTTTGTTATGCGTAATGTTACACTGCAAAATTTTAGACTTGACTGACTTATCTTGTGGGATTTGAGATACCCAGCTCAGTGAGGAGTGGTAGCTTGGCCTTGAGAGGCGAGATGGGACCTAGTTTTTCTATGCTTTAGTGCTTGGGGGCTAAGGGGGAAGAATATTAACCCTAGTATTGGTTGGTAGGTACCGATGAAGTCACAACATTCGGCAAGTGGGAGCTGCACAGAGCATGAGAGACATCGACTTGGAGAGGTCACCTTGGGCTACAGTACGCAATATTTGATTTTGCATGGTAGATTACTGTGGATCGTACGCCTTCATTTCTGTAATTTTAATTGTGTAAAGAAAACGTTTTACTTAGCATTTTAATTGAGAACTTAATTTCCTCTTTGCCTTAAGCCCGTTGCTTGACTTGATTCCCTTGGCTTTCGATCCCTGAATGTTGTGATTTTACTATGGGTTTTACTGATTTATTGTGAAGAGTTAGTGCATATTTCATCATTCCTCGTCCTTATTTCATCATTCCACGCCTGAGAAGTCGGTCAGGAGCCACATCGACAACCGTCACTTTGATTTTAATAGACCTATAGATCCTAATGCACTTCTTTTCTATGCATGGATGATGAGTGAAGGATATATGCCCAGTTGTCTACCTCCATTGGTTGTTCATGGTAGAGTGATTGTCTTGCACCTTGTTGTGTTTGATTACCTCTATGATTGTTATTCCCTTCCCGCAGTGAACCGCTTATGATCCTCTACGTGGATCCTTGCGTTTTAATACCCTTCCTGGACAGTTTACAGTCTACGTTTTTCTCTTTTATCACCTTTATAGAAAATTCTACCCGAAATTATTACCCATACAACTACAATGTCAGTGTGAAAGTGATACCCCGCTTACTCACCTTACCCAACAACTATTCTTGGCGTTTCAATGTGCCTGGTGGCATTTTCTTTTTCCTGTCTATTGGTTGAGATTTATTATCTTTAGACTGCACCTTTAACATACTTTGGACAACGAATAATGGTACCCCCTGTGAAGTCTTGTTACTTATCGGTTTATCAGTTTTAACTCAATAAATTATTATGTTAAACCTCTCTGCTTCATGACGGTTGTCGACATTCACCACTTTGAATTTGACCCACTACAATTCACTTTACCCACGAATTTACTACTCATATATCCTTTTATTGTTTAGAAAAGTTTTCATTATTTAGAAACGGATTTTAGTATTCAGATGCAACTGAAATAATTTAGAAGAGAATTCTTTATTCAGAAAACAATTAATGATTGATAAACAGACTGTAGTGATTTAAAGGGGCAACATTTTTATAACAACGATTGTAATGCTAGCGTTTTCCTTATTTATGTATATGATAGGCAGTTGTATACCATGGATACATTGGAGCATGGTGTGCGTCCTTCGTTTATGGTGGCTACAGTCATTTCAGAAAAGACTTTTGAATTCAACTTTTCTAGTTTTTCTCATCTAAACCCAAAAATTTATGACGACATTCGATTAGTTGGAATACGGTAGACAACATTCTCATTTTATTTTTAGTTTAAATTAATAGATTATACAGTGAATATCCATCAAGATTTTATACCGCAAATGTTTAGTTACAACACATCTTTACCAATAGCTTCTACAACGATTGTTATTGGGTTCATATTATCTTATCATGTAATAATTTACTGCAAATTCATGTTTTTAAACTCAGGGATTCCCTTCTTCTTTTTTTGTAAATAAAAGGTTGGATCCTATTATATTAAAATCGACAAAAAACATATATGTAGGTGATGTCAGCTGTCCCGCCTAACCAGGAAATCGGGATAGCTGGGCACCCAAGTCCAAGTGTCTCCCTGTTTGCAGAGTAAACAAAATTCGCCCAAGATGTCTCTGCTACGTCCCGCCCGAAGGAAACCGGGACGAGCAGGCAAAGTCCTAAAACTGGTGCTATTGTCTAAAGCTAAGAGACAGTTATAATTATCTAGCTTAAGGCGTAAACTAAAATAACTGTACCATAAACAAAGTCTAGGACTACATATCAGATAACCTTTGAACCCTGGTGTGTGTCGTCGACCGTTGCTGAGTGCTTCCATCGTGCAGGAAAGGCGTAGACTCTGGCGCAAGTCGGGCATTGCTTCTTTGGTGTGGCTCTCGAGTGTGCTGCAAAGAACATGTCAAGGCGCTGCTCTAGTCTTGCCATGCGGAAAACCTGGTCCTCAAGCAACTTCCTTATCTCAAAGAGGATATTGAGAAGGTCTGAGTCCGTTGAAGTGTGCTGCTCTAGGCAATTGCTATCCATGCGCTCCTTTGTGGTGGCCGCTTTTCCGCTTTGCTCGTTGAGTGCCTCTTCTGCCCTGGTGGGCTCGGGGGGTGGTTCTTCCACCACATAG
>CBVK0101211875.1:0-17695 GCA_900067695.1 Picea abies | reverse complement strand
TATAACTGCTAGATGTTTCCCAATAATGCTGGTTTCCGGTTACCGGCAGCATCTTTTGGTGAATGTAGCCATGAAGCTGTTTATTTTGTCAAAGTTTTGAGATAATATAATATAGCAGGTACTACACCTTTTTTATTTAAAAAAAAAATAACAATGTATAAATTTAATATATAAATTATAATGTAATATATAATAATAATTTATAAATTAATGTATTAATTTACATTATTAACTTATTAATTGATTGATGCATTGATAATGTGATGTGTTAATTAATTAATACATTAATATATTGGTAATTTATACATTGCTAAAGTATTAATACACTAATAAAGTAATACATTAAATGCATCAGTAAATACATTAAATGCATTAATAAATACATACTAAAGTATTAATGCACTAATAAATACATTACTAATATAATGGATAAATCAATATCAAGCACTAATATATTGAATACATCAATAAATATATTAATTAATTAATATATTAGTAATTTATAAAAAAATACATTAATACATTAGTAATTTATACATTGATAAAGTAATAATACATTAATAATATAATACATTAAATTCATCAATCAATACATTAAATGTATTAATAAATACATTACTAAGGTATTAGTGCACTAATAAATACATCAATAAATACATTGTTAATATATTAAATACATCAATAGCAAGCACCAATATATTAAATACATCAATAAATACATTGAATGAATTAATAAATGGATTAATAAATACACTTGCTAATTTATTGATACACTAACAAAATAATACATTAATAACTTGTAATAAAGCATTGAGGTTAATATATTTAGTAAAACATTATTAAAATTTTAATACATTATTAAAATAACAATACATTAATAAATACATTATAAGAGGTAATAACTTAATAAATATATTATAAAGTAGTAATACTTTAATAATACATTATTAAAGTATTAATACATTTATTGAAAATGACTAATATGATTAATCATGATCATGGTTTTTTAATGGTTATGACTATGAATGTCATTCATACATTAAAGTATACTGAAACCCATTAATTTAATTGATTAATACATTAATACATTTCTAATAAATACATTACTAAAATATTAATACATTAAGACATTAATAAGTATTAATAATCAAATAAAATAATATATTAATAAAATAGTAAGACATTGACAAAGCATTAATATGTTTTAACATTATAAATTTGCATTAAAGTATAATGTAACTTATTAATTAATTGATACATTAATAATGTAATGTATTAATTAATACATTAATACATTATTAGATTATTAATACATTTATGGAAAATGACTATGATTGATTATGATAATGATTTCTTATGGTTATGACTATGAATAACATTGATATATTAAAATACATTGAAATGTATTTATTTAATTAATTAATACTTGTTATTGCATTTTTAATAAAAACATTACTAAAGTATTAATACATTAATAAAATATCAATACACAAATAAAACAATAATTTCATAAAGTAGTAAGACATTAAGAAAAAATTAACATGTTATTACATTAATATAATGTATAAATGAAAGTATAATTTTACATTAATGTGTAATGCAACCTATTAATTAATTGTTACATTAATAATATAATGCATTAATTAGCTAATACATTAATGTAAGATATTAAAGTACTAATACATTAATAATGTAATTTATTAATTAATTAATACATTAATAATGTAATTTATTAATTAATTAATACATTAATAATGTAATTTATTAATTAATTAATACATTAACACATTGTTAAAGTATTAATACTCTAATAAAGTAATGCATAAATACTACATTATTAAAATAATAATACATTAATAAATACATTATTGTATTTATTAATATTATTAATACACTGAAACATTAATATTCATATTAATATTAAAACATTATTATTAATATTAAAGAATAAATACATTAAAAAAAAATTATTAATACTTTAATAATACATTATAAAAGTATCATTACCTTAATAAAGACATTATTAAAGTAATAATACATTAATAAAATATTATTGAGGTATTAATACAATAATTTACAATAATCATGATTATTGAAGTATTAATACAATAATTTACAATGATTATTAAAGTATTAATTAATTAATGTAATAAAATATTAATTTACATTATTAAAGTAATAATACATTAATAAAATATTATTGAAGTATTAATACAATAATTTACAATGATCGTGATTATTGAAGTATTAATACAATAATTTACAATGATTATTAAAGTATTAATTAATTAATGTGATAATTTACCATGCCCATGATTATGTTTAGTAAAACTTGGTTGACTTTGGGAGGGAAAGGTTCACTATGGTTGACCTTGGTTGACCATGACCATGGTTAATTGAGGTTGACCTTGGATTACCATGATCATGGTTATTTATGGTTGACCATGAACATGACCATGGTTAACTTCTATAGACCTTCACCATGGTTAAATTGCAACAATATGGTTATGTTAATCACATTGTGATGACAAGGCTATGTTCGTCACAATGCGACAATATGGTTATGTTCATCACATTGCGACAATATGGTTATGGCTAATCATGTTCGTCACATTGCGAAAATATGGTTATGTTCATCACATTGCGACAATGTGGTTATGGCCAATCATGTTCGTCACATTGCGACAATATGGTTATGTTTGTCACATTTCGATAATGTGGTTATGGCGAGCCATGTTCATCACATTATGACAATATGGTTATATGTTCATCTTATTGCGACAATATGGTTATGGCTAGTCATGTTCGTCACAATGAAAAAATGGTTATGTTCATCGCATTCGTCATGTTCGAGACAATATGGTTATGTTCGTCACATTCTGACAATACAGTTATGTTCGGCACATTGCGACAACAAGGCTATGTTCGTCACATTGTGACAATATGGCAATATTCGTTACATTATAATAGTGGGGCTATGTTTGTCATATTGTGACGATAGGGCTATGCTTGACACATTGTGAACAATATGGTTATGTCCATCAGCTTGTGATGATGACGTTATGTTTCTCACATTACGCCAATATGGTTATGTTTGTCACATTGTGACAATATGGTTATGGCTAGTCATGTTCGTCACATTGTGACCATATGGTTATGTTTGCAACATTGAGACAATATGGTTATGGCCAATCATGTTCATCACATTACGACAATATGGTTATGTTCGTCACATTGTGACAATGTGGTTATGGTCATTCATGTTCGTCACATTGTGACAATATGGTTATGTTCATCACATTGGGATAATGTGAGTATGGTCAGTCATGGTCATGACATTGCAACAATATGGTTATGTTCGTCACATTGCGACAATAGGGTCATGGCAAGTCATGTTCGTCACATTGGGACAATATGGTTATGGCAAGTCATGTTTGTCACATTGCGAAAATATGGTTATGTTCATGACATCACGAAACTCGACGCTATGTTCATCAAATTGAAAGACTCTACTCTATGTTCCTCACATTGCGAAATTCGAGGCTATGTTCATCAGATTTTGACAATATGGTTATGTTCATCACATTGTGATGACAAGGCTGTGTATGTCACATTGTGACAATATGGAAATGGTTGTCACATTACGACAATGGGGCTATGTTTGTCATATTGCGACGATAGGGGTAAGTTCAACACATTATGACGTTACTATGGGTGTCAAATTATGACGGTACTATGTTCGACACATTACAACATTACTATGTTCTTCATGTTGCAACGTTTTGTTTTTTTCATCAGATTGCAATGTTGGGTTATGTTCGTCACATGATAGGGCTATGGTTGACACATTGCAACATTACTATGTTTATTAATGTGATACAAACTATGACCATTATACATCCATATATAAATTTTATATAAAAAAAATTTATTTTATTTGTCATGGATCACACAATAAACAAAGTAAGTCTCCCACCCATAGAAAACTTTCATTAATGTATTTATAATTTTTACTTGTTCTAAAGACATTGATAAGAAATGATCTTAAACTTTATAGATGATGAATTATACTTGTTCTAAGGACATTGACAATCAGATTGAAGAATACTCCTTAACAAATAAAATCCTCACATATCATGACATCACATTGTGAAATAAAATGTTTTTATAACTCCAGACTACACTTGCAAACATAGGTCACATAGGTCAGTTTGAATGTTCTTTGTAGATGGAAAAACAAACATATGATGCCCATGATATGACTTCTTATCTCAAAGGGAAACCCATAGGGTTCGAATTCGGACGCATGCTCGACTGAGGGGCTTGCGGCCTTGATCCATTTGATTTCAAAGGGAAGTAAAAATTGTGCCTCCTTATAACCCTTAGATAATTTGATTATTCCCAACCACAGCTACCGGTGCATGCTTCAGTTTTTCAATCGCAGCAGCCTCATCAGTAAGGTTCACTCTGTTCGGTGTAGACTAGGTTTTTTCAATCGGTCATTCTCTGAGCCCGAAACCTTTCGGTGGTAATGTCCGATCGCAATTTCGTCGCCCCCTCGTCAAGTATATGCTAAAACATTAAAATGTAAAAACAAAAAGCATACGACTGTGGCAACTCACAGGTTCGGTGGTCGTGAGGTTGATAATACCTGAAGACACAAGAAAAATGTTAACCCTAGGGTTTTCATATCTACTGGAATAGTACGACCATTTTAAAATGCATAGAAACTTACCATACAATATTTGAACCTCTCCAATGTATAAAAAATAGTGCGCCTTCAAAATGGACACTGAAATAGATATGTTGGAAGAATGGCTCGATTCCTGCAAAAATATTTGGAATCAAACGCTTTAGATCCATAAAGAAAACGCTCGATAACATTAAGCAAACGCTTCATATTCATAAAGCAAACGCTCGATAACATTAAGCAAATGCTTCAGATCCATAAATCAATAGCTGTTAATTACTGGAACGTGGCAAAAGCAAACGCTTCAGATTCAAAAAAATTGGTCACTATTTGTAGAATTAATCTATGCTAAATACTAGAACGTGGCAATTAGTGGTAAGGGAGGTAATTTCTTAATTTTATTAAGAAAATGTGAAAAAGTAAACAAGGAAAATGTATGCATTCATAAATGTAAGGAAGTTATGAAATTAAATCACATTCATTGATTTGGAGTGACGACGAAGAATATGTCAGCATCTTTAATTGTTGGTACTAAGATAGGAATTTGTAATTAAAAGATTCATTAAACCATCGATTCCAATAGAGGATGCCTATTGGCGTAATTAAGTCTAATCAGGTTTCATATGTGAGTGGATGAATACTGAACTTCGATCAAACCAAACTAATAATCAATGTCGTTGATTTGAAAAAGGGACCAATTTGGATGAAAAGGATGAGCATTAAGGTTCCATCCGATAAAGGAGAACATGATAGGCTTGTCGGGCTTCAGATTTAGAAGAAATTGTTTGTGTATGCAATTGGATTATCCGATGGGAATAACCTGACGAGGGGAGCCCAGAAGACCTTTAGGCTATAAGAAAAGGTGAATCTAACACCTGATAGGGAAGAGCCCGATGAGGTAAGATCCCAAGAAAGTAATTCTAATGGTCGTGGTTTCTGATAAGGATGGTGGTTCCATATGAGGTTCAAGGTTCCAACCATGGGTCAGGTTCTGAAAAAATAATGAAATACAATATCAAGCCTTGGAATAGAAGTGAAAATAGAAAATAATATATACGGTGATAAGAGCAAATCCGATTGGGTTTCGGGAAAGACAAGGCTCAATTCTAAATGTTGGAGTCAATAAGGATCGAGATCTTAATTACAGAGGAGCTCAGCCAAGAGGAACAAGATCAAGGATCCCTATAGGAATGATAAGACTGAAGTGGTCAGATAAATAAATATGGGCTTTCCATAAGCGTCCTTGAGTTTTCCATCTTTTTTTCGTTAACTGGAAGCCCTACGTTTGAGTTCATTCTATGTTATGTGACCAATTGTAGATGATCTCCTGCTTAGGCATGATATTCTTGAAGACTTGAAAGATCAGAATAACTTATTAAGAAAGTGAATTGGCAACCATGTTCCTACAACCACAGCAAGAATAAACTTTGTTACACAAGGAAGGAGATACTTGCTAGTATGTTATAGAATTTAAATTCCTTCTCATCTCCATTCTACTCATCAAATGAAAAGAGTTGAAAATAAAGGATTGTTCAAGTATTAAAGAAATTGAAATATGAATTCCTTAGGTACAATGCATAAGCAAGAGAATGAAAATATGTCAATATGTTCTTCATTCAAGCCAACCAATATTTCCCAATGATGTCATGAGATGACATTTCAAACTGAAGCATAAGAATTCAAGAGGTCCTTAAGAGCAAACGCATTCAAGGCATAATATGGGGCATCAAAACTTGCATTCAAATAAGATAAGTAATATATTCAAATTGATTAAAACCAATTAGTGTACAAGCTCAAAAGACAACATGTCAATATCATCATAAAAGTTCAAATAAGCATCATAAATCAAAAGTATAACGAAGAACAATTGAAAGTACAAAATCAGTGAGATCATCAATTGTGGCAAACATCCCCAAGGATAAATTATCAATAAATATCTTAAACGCCCAACTCCCTCAAAGTGGACTAAGAATATCAAGTAGGATTAAGTAGCAGTGGATTAGGATTTAAAGTTCAAATTCAATAGGGGGGCGGGTGCTTTCCTTTTGCTTATAAAATAAAAATGAAAGGGAGGTGGTTGTGCCACAACATGTGGAAAATATACAAAGCAAGTTTCAAAAAGCGAATTAATAATAGAGGTGTGGACTACTTTGTTGTAAGAGTCTTAAATATAAATCAAATTTTCTATGCATGTCCTTGGATGCTTCTAATTATAACCCCTCAAAATTTGAACCAATGTATTGTTCATTAGTTCTATCTACCCATCTATCTATGGATGGAAATTTGTAGATATTTTCAACTTGGTGTCCATATTTTCCCAAAGCATCGTCCAAAAGGCACAAAAAATTATAGTAGATCTATCTGAGATGATGCTCCTTGATATCCCAAAGTGCACCTAGACCTTTTCAAATAACATGTTTGATACATCTTGTTCCTTTATGGTCATTTTACAAGGCACATCTTACTAAATACCACAAACAAATATTCATGTCACTTCCTGTTCTTGTCAAACCACCCACGAAATCCATGGAGATGTTCTCCCATAGTATAATAGGTCCAAGTAAGGGATGATATAAGTCTTGCTTCCTCTTATTGGGTTTGTTGGTATAGTAAGTATGCATCCTCTAATAAATTGAGCTACAACTTCTTGCATTATGTGCCAATACATATACCTTTGTATGTTGGCAACTATCTTCCCAACACCAAAATTCCCTACAACTTTGGAGGTTTGATCCTCTCATATAAGTTGCAATATTTCACCATTAGGAACACAAATCTTGTCTAGCTTGTAGAGCTACCCATCCTAGAGATGATAGTCCACATTACTATAGTCTTCTTCTACATGAACTTGGTCTTCTTGCTATTGAAACGCCTCTTTAAAGTCCTCATCTTTTGTGTATGCCTCTTTGTATGCATCATGGATGAAAATGATTCACGTGCATAAGAGTTCCAAAAGTTGTGATCTTGGATGTGGGTAGCCTAGAATCCATGTCTGATAACTTATTAGTGTTTCCCTTCCTATATTTGTTGATTAAATGAATTGTTGTAAAAACTCATCCACATGTAGTGTCTAGTTTTCTAAAGCTTACTTTGGGCCTACAAATACTTTAGTGGATACTGATTAGTGTGGATGTTGATCTACTTTCCTATTATGGCATAGAGTTCCTTGGCATAAGTAGGGTAGTTTAGGACTCTTCATGGAAAATTTTAGAATGACAACATACCAACTTACATCCATGCATCAAGATCACTCTCATAGAATTATCTAGTTACAACCCTCTCTACTTTGGAAGACTTATAGAAATTGAGAGTGCAAGAACTCATGCTTTACTAATATTTCGATCTAACTCTTCAAAATGTTTTTGTTGATTCTTTCTCCATTGGAAACCCCTATCACTAGTTGTTATAGCATGGAGTGGTGTAGCCATAGTAAAAGGGATGATATAAACTTCTATAGATACTATGCTTCTCCCACAAATATCCTAACCTTAGTGACATTAGTAGTAGTGTTCCACTTGAGGATGATTTCCATCTTCGTGGGATCTATCTTGATTTCCCCTCCACTAATAACATACCCCAAATACACCAATCACTACTAAGAAAATTCACATTTCTTAAGGTTTTCTAGCAGTGGATGGTTTTTCAAGCTCTATAATACCTACATGACATGTGAGATATGCTCTTTATAGGTAGAGCTATAAACCAATATATCATTTAAGTACACTATTACAAATGAATCTAGAAAGGGATGAAAATTTTATTCATCCAGTGTGTAAATGTATCTAGTGCATTATATACACCAAAAGGCATTACCAACCATTCATATATGCCTTACATGGTCTTGAAGCCATTATTCCAAGTGTCTTCATCTTTAACTCATACCTAGTGGTATCCTAATTTTAGATTCAACTTGGTGAGGTACTTGTCATGCTTACAACTAATCTAGCAAGTCATTAATCTTGGGTAGTGGGTATCGATCCTTGAGGGTGGTATTATTCAAAGCTTTGTAGTCAATACACATTCTCCAAGTACCATATTTCTTGTGTACTATGATGCCAGGTAACTCACAAGGTGAGATGTTTGGTCAAAATACTATTTTCTCCAACAGCTATTGCAACTATCTATTCACTTCATCTACTTATAGGATGGACTATCTATATAGCCCAATGTTTGGTAATGGAGATTCAACAACAATTGTATCGCGTGCTCCATTTCCCTCTTAGGTTGTAACCATTAGTCTCCTAGAACACTTCTTTGTATACCTATAAAATCTCCTCCAAATGATGTTCTACTCTTTAGTACATTCCTCCATAGATGCCTTCACTTTTACTAATTCATCTCTCGATTTATTGTCTCTTAAAAAGAGTACTACAAACTTCCTACTAGAACTAATCAATTTATCAGCCTAGTTATCACTTACCAAAGAGATCTTAGATTTACCTTTGTGTGCATTGATGATGAAGTACTTCCCATCCTTGATTTGATGGTACTGGTTTTCTCTCCTCGTGGAGATTATATCCCTCATGTACATGTAGGGGATTCCAAACACTAGACCACAAATATCAAGTGGTATTGTGTCTACCTCCACTTCATCAATATAGTTTTCACTTATAGAAAATTTGATCTTACACTACTTAGTGACACTAAGTTCTACAACCTTATTTACCCATCCCAATGGAAATGGATGAGGATAGTCATGAACTTCCAATGCAATCTTAGTAACTAGATCTTCTGCTATGAGGTTTTCCTATGAACCATAATCAAATAGAGAATCCACCTTTGTCTTCTTGACCTCGATCTTAATATGGAAGAGCTTAATCATATCCTTCTCTTCCTTGGGATGGAGGCTACTTGGATTCACCTCCTTCTACATTATAGCGTGGACAATATTATCATCTACATTTGAGTTGCTCTCTACCTAGCATTAGAGAAATTTTGAGGTCTAAAATGGGCCTCCTAAGGAAAAATAAAATAAGAGTTAAAATAATGAAATAAGAGTTACAAATTTTCAAAGGGAAAGAATAAAACTTTTATATCATATTTTTAACTTATCTTCTTATGGGTTTACTCAAATTTCAAGTGTATGCACTTGTTGGATGTGGAATTTCAAGAAACATGTTTTTTTTCATGTATTTTTGGTTTATCTCACTATGCATCTATTAAAAGTATGCAATGTGAGTAATTGTTGGATGTGAAATTTAATTTCACATACAACGAGTGCCTACACTAGAAATTTGAGTAAACCCATAAGGAGATAAGTTGAAAATACGATTTAAAAAAGTAGTTTTTTCTTTCTTTCCCTCCAAAACTAGTTACCCTTATGATTGACATCATCATCTTAAATTCAATTGGTTCTTTCAACTTTTATGTTGATAGAATTTTTTTTTTTGTTTTGAGGCCCATTTTTTACCTCAAAATCTCTCTAATGTTGTCTTAATCCATTCCTAGCATGTTCTTCTTCTTGGCATCCTTCTTCTGGTTCTTTGGATTCAACTCTAAATGTAGCTTCCAACACTTATCTTTGATATGATCATCGATATTAAAATTATTACAGTGGATTTTAGAATCCTTGCATTGATATGATGTGGTTGTTGTCTTCTTATCCTTTACTTTCCACTTTTTCTTTTCCCCCTTGGAAGCATTTTAGTGGTATTTTTGCTAGAAACTACTTGGTTGTCCTTTATTCTTACCAATATTTTCTAGATATTGTGCTTGCACACAAACCTCATCAAATTTCCTTAGTTTAAAAAGAATCACTTTCCTCCTTAAATGACTATGTAGACCTCCCAGATATTTAAAGAGTACATATAGGTTCTTAGTAGATATACCCAACATAGTGGCCATTTTTTAAACTCAATGGTGTACTCTTGCACACTTTTCCTTTGCTTTTCTCAGAAGTAATGCCAAAATATCCACTAGTCCTCTTTTTACCAATGGTCTAGTAGACATGGGACTTAATGAGGGTTTTAAACACCTCCCACTTAGTTACTAGGTGATCACCCTCCAACCTAAGCGTCTTTATGTGACTTTCCCACCAAATTTGGGCATGTCAGCCTCTAAATTTAGTTGGGTAAATGAAATATTTCTCTATCCTATGTTATAAACACTAAAATAAACTTCAACCATTGATTCAACTTAACAACATCAATATCACCTTGGTAGATTTGATGTCCACTTTCACTTCCACTTTAAACGAAGATTGGGAAGAAGTGGTGGCACTATAACTTGGCCTCTCCTTCTTTGTCTCTTTTCCAACTCCTTTTCTGGGTCTTCATTATTTCCATATTTCCCATCAAAGTTATTCTAAGTCTTAGATCTACAAAACTCCTCAAAAGGTCCAAAATTGTTCTCTAGAGACCATGAGAATGGCCATGTTGTGAGAGATGGTAGTGACTTGTGCTTCCAAATTTGAAATTCTCTCCTATGACTCATCATGTGGATTGTTATTGTATCCATTCAACATGGCTAGGGTCTTAAGACTTTTTTCTTACATCAATTCCTAGATCCTACAACTTCCCACAAAAACCCAAAAGAAATCTACTCCAATACCAATATGATCTGTAAACTACAATGGGGATACCACCAGAACATTTTTTTACAACAAATCTTACTATATTGTACAATATCTTATTATGTAGTGTTTTACTTCAACTTTCATATTTAAAATTACTAGCTAAGAGCACATAATACTGAAATTAATTGAAGTTGAAATCAAAGAATCTAAGAAAATAACATCATCCACACAATGAACACAAGATGTACCCTAGAAAAATCCAATATAGGAAAACCCATCTAGAAGGAACTTTCATATTTAAAATTACTAGCTAAGTGCACATAATACTGAAATTAATTGAAGTTGAAATCAAAGAATCTAAGAAAATAACATCATCCACACAATGAACACAAGATGTACCCTAGAAAAATACAATATAGGAAAAACCCATCTAGAAGGTGAGAACTATGCCTTACTTTTATCTTCTCAATTATGAAATGAAGATATAAAGAAAGTGCACTCATTATGGATTAATCATGGACATTGTCCCCTGAATGGTTACTAAAGGATATTTTACTTCCTTTGTTATGCTTCAATATCCTACTCTTATATGCTCTACTCGACTATGGAACAATAAACAATACATTAAGAATGGAACCCCTTCCTTTCCCAGTGGCCTAGTATTTAACATGGTGTGACAGATATCTAGGGTTAGGGTTAGGGTTTCCACATGCCTCAATTTGTGATTAGGGTTAGGTTTTGGACCCTATAGAATCTTATTGAAAGTCCACATGTGTGAGTAATGTGACATGACATGGAATCCACTCAATATCATGGTGGTCAACAATATAGGTCAACTTGTGAGAGGCATAAATTACATACGTGAACTCTGATCAAGGTGATATTCATGTCATTGGAAAGAAATAGATGTGCAGTATAGCATCAAGAGAATGGAAAACTTTTTGCAATGTTTTGACCCAAAAAATATTTTGACCTACCCCTAAAATGGGTCGTACAAGACAATAGCTCCAATTTTTCCACCTAGAATTTACCAAAATTATATAATGATCCATTTTGGATCGTGAATGGTCACTTTCAAGAGAAAGTAGACAGGTTCATAAGAACATGCAAACTCATAATAAATGAGTGGAAGCAATCTACTACATTAGTTTAATAACTACCCAAAGATGAGATATATCCCCTTTCTGGTTAGTTGGAGAATCTGGAAATATAGAAACAAAATATTGTTTGAGAATTGGCAAAGAGTGGACTCTCAAACAATAACCAAGATTCTACTTGATATTAAAGAACATAAAGGAACAAAAGAAGTGAACAAAGTGGATTATATCCTCGACCCAATTTATTTTGATGAAAAACCAATAGGTTTCTTTGATGGTGTTGTTGTAAATGATATCTGTGGAGTTGGGATATTTGTAAAATTAAGTTTTGTTCATAGTTATAAAGTAGACTTTGCAGGAGGTAAAGGAAATAATATGAAGGAAGAAATTTTGGGTCTTTGGGGGCTTCTTTTTCTTGCACAGAGATTGTCCATAAGTAATTTGATGGTTGTTGGTGACTCCAAAGTGACTATTAACTGGATAAATGATTTCTCAAATCTAAATCTGATCTACCTACACAGTTGGAAAGAACAAATAAGAAGTTTAAAGGCGGGATTTGAAGATATCCACTTCATGCATATACATAGAGAATTCAATACAATGGCAGATCAACTTTCCAAAAAATCTTTGGACAGCCCCCTGGGTTGGTTTTATTATGAGGAGATCTTCAATGAAAATGGTGTAAATACAGATCGCTTTTTTTATTTTCTAAATGTTACATTAATATGTAACTAGACAATAGAAGGAAGATATACAGTTCCTTTTTGATGAATTTTTTTTGATATGTAAGCTCTTGAGATATGTAAGCTCTTGGCAGCTGATCAAAAGAAAATATGTATGAAAATTGCTTATAGAATAGTACAACTATCTAGATTATGGGGAACACTGACGATTTATAGATCATATAGATCTTTTTGTAATATGGAAAGAACACTTGATTCTAATAGAATAACAGTGGATCTGTTTTTTCTGTGTGAAAAAAGAGTGGAAACAATGCAGTTTTCATACTTTCATTCTATTCCTCAATCTTAACCTTACTCTCAACTTCTTCCTATCAAATGGTTGGTCATGGATTCTATTTATAGATTGTATTGAAGCTCCAATTTGAAATAGTTTTAATGTGAATGTTCATCCTTCAAGTATGGGCATCCACATTGTGTTTGAATTGATCCAAAGGACGGCCATAGGACCAAATGTTAATGACATGGGAGGCACATCTAGGTCTATGTTCAACCACTTCTCTACTTCAAGTGTCCTTTGGAATTTATGGGTTGTGAAAATGATAAAATTATGGATTTGCAAGTATTGTGTGAGTATTAGAGATTTTTAGGCACTACGGTGTGAGTTTAGATAAATATTTGGAGTGAACTCTAAAATGGTTGACTAAGGGTTGGACTCTGCTTAATGGTGTATAAATAGACTGTAGATTATGTATTTGAATGTATTATGTTGGGTCTATATATATTTTTATCTTTCTAGGTAGAACCACTTAAGTGTCATAGGTGACCAAAATTAGAGTGATAACATAGCCACATCAAAATCTTATTTAAACATGAAACGTCTACTTGCATCTTGTCTCCCTTACATAGACCATAGATGAGGATGTTGTAAGTGACAACAGTGGGTACAATCTTAATCATATTCATTTATAAAATTATTTGAAGGATATATATAGTTTGCCTTCCTTGAGTTAACATTTCTTAGGGTATTATAAATGTAAACATTGGGACAAAGACCATTGGAAACCATCTCTTGATACACACTTCAAGCTAGGCTTTCTCTATCTATTTTGAACAGTGTGTTGAGAAGTGTGGTACATGTATGGTTCTTCTACATTTAATCCTATAGAATAAATAAATGACTTGCTAGACTGAACCCATTTGAGCACATACAATTATCAATACATCAAACCCTTCAAAACTAGTATTGTTGTTGTTGTTAAAATATTCCATAGCCTTGTTAAGGTCAATGAACATTGTTACATGGGTACCATCCAACTCATTTTTATCAGTGAATGTAATGAACTCTTGCATTAGAACTCTAACTCTATGGAACATTCAACTTTGGTGACAATTTGAATGATTTTAGAACAAGTTTGAGATGTGAGGTTGAAACCCTTATGTTTTCCTACACAACTAAAGAATCCTAAAGACCTTGAGGGATTCTTGAGGTACAAAAACACTTACAAAATGTGTTTAGGGTGCAATTCATCATTAACTTCATTATCATTTTTTATTTTTTTTAATAGAAACGGTTGGAGGGTTTT
Source organism: Picea abies (assembly GCA_900067695.1). Classification (NCBI taxonomy): domain Eukaryota; kingdom Viridiplantae; phylum Streptophyta; class Pinopsida; order Pinales; family Pinaceae; genus Picea; species Picea abies. The sequence continues at coordinate 3,128 of CBVK0101211875.1, read as the reverse complement.
ATATTAAAAAGATGGCCGCAAAATTTCAAAAAATACATGTGGGAGGGTGGGAGCACCTATGTTGCTTTTGAAAGAGCTTAATTGTCTATCGAGGCCAAAGAAAACTATATCAGCTTGTCCATATGAGTTGCAGTTCTGCCATGTAAAAATGGTGATATACACATTTAACAACAACAAAAATTTATATTTCACAAAAGACCTGATTAATAGTTATGAGGTTGCCCGAGATATTTTTGATGTTCCATCGGTCGAGCTTCTAGATTCACCTTTATTGGGTTCTCCTCTACATAATGGCGGTCTGGGTTCTCCTCTGCATAGTGGTGGCCTGTGAATCTTGGAGTTGTGGGAGCATGATGATCGTTACTGGCTACATAGTGAAAAGAAGAGGGGAGCCGAGATTCGCCAGTGCCAACTGAGTTCGTTGGTTGTTGATGATTTCCCAATTGTTGGGTAACAACACCAAGTTGTCTTGTATTTCTATTGACTCCCCTTAAAACTATCGCCAGTTCTTGATTATGGTGGATTTCTTGTTGCTGCAACTGTGTCTGAAGACCTGCCAATTCCTTACGTATCCCCTGATTTTCACGCTGAAGATCTCGATGTTGTTCATTGGTATGCTCCTCCATCCTCCTACAGTTTGTTCGGAGTGGTCGAAACTATTCTCGGAGCTCTTCTGAGATGCAATTCGGGCAAGAGCATGGAGCTCTTGACCTCCGCCACATGTTGGTGTGAAGGTTCGTGAGTAGAAGAGGCGAGCGGGTGTCGAACAAGCAGATTAAGCAGAGATTGAAAGAGAGAAGGGCGCGAACGGAAAGAGCAAAGGAGAAGAGCCAACTTGGGTGAAGGACGAGCATTCTGAAGAGCCAGACGAATAAACTGAGAGAAAGTTGCAACAACCATGAGTGTTTAAATAACAAACCATTGAAGGTAATGGGAGCCATTATCGCCCATGAGAAGGGGTGACTTCACGTGGGATGAGAGGACAGAAGTGACGCCATAGGCTTGTATCTGGTCATCAGGGAATGCAAGCGGAGATCCTCAAATATAAGGGCGATCGAATGCAAAGTGAGAAAGGACACAGGGAGGATGATAGAAGGCACGTGGGTTATGAAGAAGGGTCGTGTGCCAAGGGGAGTGGGGGCCCATTCGAGCAAGGGGAAGGGGAGGGGGGAGACCATGGGAGTCGAGGAGGAGGGGAGAGGGCAGAGAGGAGGGGAGGTGAGGAGGGCTAGAGGGAGGTGGGGTTAGGAAAGGGAGAGAGGGGTGAATAGAATAGTTCTTAATAGTGGGTGGAAGAAAGAATGAAGAGACGCAGTTAAGGAAGCTAGGCATAAGAGGAGACTTGGTTGATGATTAGATGTCTCTGTTCCAGAGATTTTGTCACTTTAGCTAGGTTATCTACCTCTTTGTTTTGAGCACGGAGAGTATGGAAGAAGCCTAAGCTGGTGAAGTGTTGCTTCAGGGTATTTATTCGTGAGTTGAGGCCATTGGATGGGTGATTTGCTGAGGTTGAGAGACCTCGAAGCTCCTTTATAACAATTTCAGAATCCCCTATCACCGTTAGAGTTTGGATACTTCGCTCGTGAGCTAGTTTTATCCCCATGTAAACTCATTATCATTGAGAAGAGTGTCCCAACAATTGTTTCATATGCATGTTTCACAAATATATCGATGAATTTTGTCTTGTTTTTGCTATGTTTAAAGTAGGTGATTCCTCATTGTGATTGTCTATAAGGAAATCAATCCCTTCTCTTACAGTCATAGTGCAGGGGTTGATGTTGGTTATTTTTATACTAATTCCTATCCATGTACTGGTGTTTTTTTAATGTATTTCAACATTTGCATTGCAATCCTAGAGGAAACTTTTAGTTTTATGCATCAAGTTTTCTTGGATCATTTCTTCATTGTGTTATTCATCCAACCAATGAAGTGAAGAAAACATCCAAAACATAAAACCATAAATCGTTACAAACATTTATAGCATTTAATAAAGTCATCATAAACTAGTTCATTATTAAGTCACTTATTCATGTCAAATCTTATGTCCCATTGCCATGCTCATATTATGTTTTTGGATATATATTGACATTGCGGAGATAAGAGAATTCATCACAGGTTAAAATTTGTAATAAATATTGGAAACTTGAGTTAATTTTAAGACACCAATGTTTTGGAATGCATTAAATTGAGTCCATCATCAGGGCGATCACTCAATCTGTAGATTGGGATTAACATATTTGTACAAAGTCATATATGACATTGTCGTGCTCACCTTATGTTTTGGACCTCTGTTGACCTTATTTTTTATTTGGCTCAAGATCTATAGAACATATGGATATATATTGACATATTTGTACCAAGTCATATGTGATATTGTCGTGCTCACCTTATGTTTTTGGATCTCTAATGAACATATGTTTTATTTGGCTCAAGATTTAGAACATATGTTTTCTTCAATATATTAGACTAGATATGATGTATTAGTGAACTCCCCGAGGATCTACTACGATGTGCACAATCAGAAATTATAGAAAGGTAGGTAGGCTTGTGAGAAGCATATTATTACCGGATTTCATTCTTTCAATAATGTAAGTCCTCTCTCACTGAAAAAAAATATATATCATTACTCACTTTGTTAGCTATAAATACTCATCTACCAAAAAAACAAATTGGTCAAGCTCAACAAACCCATTTTCCTAAGCCAAATTTGGCCACTGAGAAACTCTTTTAGATTTGGGGAATACATACTCTATGGAAGTCGCAGCACCGCCAGTCAAGAAAAAAAGTGTCTCTAATAATGATCTAGGTAAACAATTGAAGCATATGTTAAAAGTGGTGACATGGAGAATGCACTCAATAATCCTATCATTTCACATCAAGGTCCATCAAATAAGCATTAGCCTAGTTGTTCAAAAAAACAAGTCTAAAGCCCTTGTAAATGACAATTTTAAGGCATTGAAAGTGGAATTGTAGTGACTATTGCATTACAAGCAAAATGCATTGTGGCTGAAGTATGATTTTCCATTGGCATCAGAAGTACCTTGAATCATGTAGCAAGAATGCTAAGAAGAACTAGAATTGGGATTTTTATAGATACATAAAATAACTTTTCCATGATACCATAGATC
>CBVK0101211857.1:0-21900 GCA_900067695.1 Picea abies | reverse complement strand
ATAGATATAGATATAGATATTGTCTTTTATTATTTTTTATACCCTCTTTTCATTTTATTTTTTTCTTTTTGTAAATCATTTGCAGAATAAAATATTATTTACAATGAAATATGACTAAAGGAAGGGATTTCAATCACCATTTGATACTATGAAATATAGGGTTATAACATCAAGCATGCCCTAAGAAGCTTCTAACCTCTTTTTTGAAAATAGGGATTTTGATTCGATAAATGATTTCAATTTTAGCAGGATCTACCCTTATTCTGATACCAGAAATATGATGGCCTAAAACAATCCCCTTAGTGAACATCATTTTGTATTTTTCATGGCCGAGGGAAAGGTTAGTTTCTTTACATCTAATCAACACCTTCTTTAGGTTGTCTAAGGCTTGTTGAAAATCATCCCCATATACTCTGAAGCCATTCATATAGACTTCCACACAATCATGGGTTAGATCGGAAAAGATGGCTAGGACAACCCATTGAAAGGTGGAAGGGGCATTACATAACCCAAAGGGAAGGACCCTATTAACATAAGGACCCCAGGGGAAAGTAAAAGTGGTCTTCTCCTGATCCTCTGGTGCAATTTGGATCTGGTTATAACCACTTAACCCATCCAAGAAAGAAAAGTACATTTTCTGAGACAAAGTGTCCAACACTTGATCTATAAAAGGTAAAGGAAAATAGTCTCTAAAGGTAGCCTTCTTTATCTCTCTAAAATCCACACAAATTCTCCACTTTCCATTTTTCTTAGGAACAATGACTAATGGAGATACCCACTTACTATCTATAATGGGATAGATAAAATTGACATTTAGGAGCTTTTGCAACTCTTCTTTCACTATATCCTTCAAGGATGGATTCATCCTCCTTTGAGGTTGCCTAACATGTATGATTTGATCATTGGTATAGATGTGATGGATACAAGTATCTGGGTGGATCCCTTTCATGTCATAGTAGTCCCATGCAAAGGCATCAAACTGTTATTGAATCATTTGAATCAATTTATCTTTTTGTTCAACTTCCAAATTAGAATTGATATAAAGACACTTCCCAGGGATGATTTTGATCAATTTTACAAGTGACTCTCTATCTTCGTTCATTGTTGTCATAGTGAACAAGGTAGAAGGATGACAAATTTCATGAAATTCAGAGTTGAAGATATGTTTATATTCCTGAAAATATTGTGGATATTCAATACATCCAGTCTCAGCTAAGAATTGTCTTAAAATTTGATCTTCAGTTGGTTCTTGAAAACCTCTTATTTTTTCAATTGTTAACAAGGGTTGAGCACATTCCGCCTCCCCATATGGATTCTCTAATCATAAAGGAATTCCAATAGTTGGTTGGGCAGGAGGGAATAGAGTCAGCTTTTGGTTGTGGGTCCCATTGGACGTTGTCATCTCTCCAGACCGACAACCAATGACTTCATCAGCAGTGGCCAACCAAGGTCGACCAAGCACAAATGGATGTCTAGGTTTGGAGGATTTTGTATGAATTACCAAGAAGTCTAAAATACTCCCAGGAAGCTAGGGTGACTGTTACATCATCTAGACATCATGTTGGACTAATGACTGATTTAGCTACTAATTCCAATAGGATCTAGGTTGGCCTTAAGTGATTTAGTTGCAGTGTTTGCATGGTATCAACATGCATTAAATTCATTTATGCTCTGAGATGAATAAGTGTATTTGGTAAAGAAATGCCATTAATTTCTATGGTTACCACTAGGTTCCCTGGGTCATTGTATTTGAATGGCATTTCTGATATGAATTCTGACAACTGTCCAACCACCTGTGTAATAAGAGGCTCCTTCCTTTTTCTTCCAAGATTTTTAATGCAAAGGCCCCTTACAATCTTGGCATAGATAGGAATGCCTTTAATAGCTTGTAGCAGGGGAATCTTTACACATATATTTCTTAATTCAGCTTCTAAATTATGTCCTAAAGGAACCTTGGGCTTCTTTACAAGCAACCTTTCTGGATAAGGTGGATGGTTAGTTTATTGAGGTAGTTTAGGTTGTAAGGTAGGCATGGCTGGAATGTTAGGAGGAATTTCCTCTATAGCAATGGTGTCTTCATCTTCATCTGGTTGATTTTTTTATTGTTCTTCTTGGATAACCATTGTACAATTTATTTTATTTAAGACCTTCCCAGATTTTAATTGGATTTCATTTAATGGAGCCGAGGTAATGACATAAGTCGGGAAGGTCTGCAATTCCATATGATGTACATGTTGAGTAGGTCTATTATTAGGATTTGCAATGGGCTATGTAGGAATTGGGGTAGGATGAGGAGGATTTGGATTAAGTGGAGCTTGCATTTGCTATTGTTGGTTCGTATTCATGGGAAATGTAAGTTTTTTTTGTAGTTGAGGAGGTGAAGGTAGTGAAGGTGGATTAAATCTTGGAAAAAGCTGAGAGATATTAGAAGGGTATTGTGGGTATGTAGGAAAAGATGGTGGTTGCAAAGGGGAATTCCCATAGGCATTCCCCCTTCGTTCTTGTTGCCAAGGATGGCCTTGGGGTTGTTGAGGTGTCCACTGGGAATAAGGCATCGGAGGGACCCATTTCTATTGTGGGTATTGCATGGAGGGATCTGAGAACATGTTAGGATTTTGTTGCCTCCGTGGTCTCTTAGGGGGTTATGATGTGTCTTGGGGATCTACTCCTCCCTTATAGATAGCCTGAAGGCCAGGAAGTGAAGGTCACCTCTCAGTAGGATGATCTTCCATGAAAATTCCACAAACTTCTATGACTTTAACATGGCACTCCTTTTCATGGTGTCTCTTCCTACACCAAGGACATAAAATTGACAAGGCAACATTCTCTTCCTCTTGTTTTCTCTTGATTTTAAGGGTATCAAATTGGATGCTGATTGTATTTGGGATATCTATTTTGAAATTCTCTAGAATATTTCCCAATTCCATTCTTGTGACACCTCCTATAGCAGGTTTAGCAATTCTGTTTACAGGGTCTCTTGAAAATTTCTCAGTTTTGGTTTGACTACGAGATTTCTTTTTACAATACTTGGCAATCTCAACAAATGGTTTTTGGTACACATCCCCAGATCTCATGAGGTTCAACACTTCTATACAATCATCCCTTACACCCTTCAAAAAAATAGTCATAACTGTGGTTGTGTCAAGGGAAAATTGTTTGGTCTTTTGGTTGTTATAGAGGAACCTTTCCAAGTAATCCTCTAGGCTTTCCTCCTCATATTGTTGCATCTTGAATATGCCATTCCTAGCATCTCTAGGTCTACAATGATCTTGATACTTTTGGAGAAAATTTTCCTTTATGTCATCCCAGGACAAAGTACTATGTTCCCCTAAACTTAGGAACCATCTAATTGTTGAGTCTTTTAGTGTGGATGGAAATAATTTTAATTTTTGAGCATTGTCTGTATAATTATAACTTCTACATAATGTATCAAACTCAAACATAAATGAATCAGGGTCCTCATATGACATACCATGAAAGTGAGGCAGTGATGATAACAAAATATTCTTCCTGGTGGCATTTTTGGTAATGTCCGGTATCAGAAATCCAAATGCCTCTATCTCATTGTTTTCATTCCCGTCTTCATCTGCCATATTTTTGAACAACAATTTATAGGTTGCAGGTGATGTTTCCCCACTAGGTGATGGTTCAACCACTCAATTAGTTGGGATATTTAATTTTTCCAATACTTTATGTACTTCTCTAACTGCATATTCAGCCTCTTCTATCATTTCCTATGTTTCCTTTCCCATTCCTTCTTCTGGTTGGGTCACCATTGCTTCTCCTACTACTTGTTGTGATATGTTTCCAAATTTCACAGTAGCTTCAACTTCGGGGTATTTTACTGTATTTTCAATTACTGCTTCTAAACTTTCTCCTCTAAAATTTTTTCCTACATAGCGATCAACATAATTAGTGGGAGCGGTTTTTCTTGGACCACATAATTTTTTTGGAATTTTTGTTGCAATAAATCAACCTTTACTATCCCTAAGTCTACTCATATAAAATAAAAAAATAATGCTAAAAAACACAAATCTAACTATTAAAGGAAGATGACAACCTATCTTTGGAGCGACCCCATCAAAGTGCATGTGCAGGTTCTTACCTCTCATCTTACCGTCTTCTCTCCGCCCTTAGGTCGTCCTTAAAACCAATCCAAAATCATCAAATCAATCTAATTCAAACACTACCTATTACCGTTTACAACTCCCTGGCAACAACACCAAAATGTTGGTGCAATTATATGTATAATATATTTCCAATCATTAATATGTCAACCAGGATTTGTAATCAATAGATTTGTTACACCATATGTGTTGAAAACATACATTTTAACTATGTCTAGTGAGTATAGTAGAAATAAATAATTTTCAGATACACATTATGTTTTACCTAAACTCTAATCACAATCCTTAATATGAAATCCAATAGAAAATCTATCTAAAAATGGATGTCTTAATCATTATGTAAAATCTTTCTAATCTATACTTCACACACTCTGTAAGATTCAAACGCACTCCAAAGATTATTCTACTTCAAAAAATAACTAGTACAGGAAACAAGGTTTTCCATTTACTGGGTCATGAAATGAAAAAGATGGAATCTTGTCGTGTTTCTGTAATGACACACTTAACTAGGCAATCCCATTTGATTCTGCACACTATTTTAAAAATCAATGAATGCAGTACAAAAGGAATTTTCATACAATCTCACAATTTGATAATTCTAGACAATCACTTCATTTCTACACAGGGAGGAGAGGTCTCATTGAGACTTTCCATTTGTTGTCCCTTGTAATACGAAAGATGGATTCTTGAGCTGCTCCTGTACTAACACACTTTGCAATTCTTAATAAATTCTAAGAGAACAATTTCCTTCCTACAAACACAGATTCAATAATGAAAATGATCACGCTTCTAAAATCTCTACAACTATTTTAACATTCCAAATTACTGAAAAATAAAGCTAAATGAAATTCCTACGGTTCTAGTGCACCAAAATCATCACACTCATAATAGCATAGTAAATTTCACACCTTGTTCACACTTGACATCTATATTGTATTTAAATCAAACAATAAATAGAATTAGCAAGAATAATACCAGGTACCGAATGAATAACAAGCAGGTGAAAACAAAAATATCTTTTAATCCTAACATATTATTTATTTAAATTCTTCAACTCCTGATCCTCCTGCAGGTCGCCAGCCCTGTGGCCCTTCTTCCCTCCACCTCACTCCATCAAAGATGCGCAGCTCCTCAGGTTCCAATGGCAACTCCCTCGCCCTCTTCTCAGCATGACGGTGCCCCTCCTGGTGATGTTGCAGTGGCGGCTTCTCCTACGACCTCGGCTCCCCTTCAAGGATGCGCTCCCCCTGGTGCTACATCGGCTATGTCTTGCTACATCGGCTATGTCTTCAAGACTCCCTCTGGTTCTGGCCCCCTCCTTCAAAGAGGTAGCTTCGCGCCAACCCTCTGGTCTGCATACAACGACCCTTGAGGTTGCCTCTCGTCAGGGTCGACCGTCCGGGCTGCATGCAGCAGTTCCTAAAGCTCCGAAAGTATCAATCCAAATGTCACAAGAAGCCCTAACACATGCTCAACATTACGATAATCACGCTTTGGTTTGCAGGTTTAACGGATTTTGGCCCAATCTTCTGGATCTCCTCTCTTGGATATATTTCGAATGGTACCCGCTTTTAGATGAAGAAGTCATCACATGCCCCTGTGCAAAGGGGTTCTTTGTGGTATTTTTCAAATCTACATGTGATAGAGACAAGGTGTTTAACTCTGGGTCGTGGTTCTAGGGTAGAGCAAGTCTATCCATGCAACTATGGACCCCTTCTTTTGACCCTTCCACGAACTGTATCTCTTCAGCTCCAGTCTGGGTGAGACTTCTATATTTGCCCCTGCATTTATGGGGGGATGTGTCTCTTCAATCCATTGGCAATGGCCTCGGCAAGTTCCTCTGTAGATGCCCAGATTCCAAGCCAGCCCTCTCCACCTTTGCACGAATCTGTGTAGAAATGGATTTCACCAAAGGTTTCCCGGTTGAAATAATTCTTCAAGGCAAGGACTACTCAAGAAACCAAAAACTCGACTATGAGAATCTCAGTTTCAGGTGTAGAAACTGCTTCGAAACATGGCACATAGCCCGCAACCGTGAAAAACTACTCGGAAAAAAAGGTCGCCCAAGATCCAAAGACCCACTTGGTGGACGAGGGCTCCAATGGAGCCGCACGCTGAAATCAAGGTCCATGGAATGACAGAAGAAGCAGAAGCTGAAGCCGAAATCAAAGATCCCGCTAAAGGGAAAGCTCAGGCATAAGCCAGTCCCAAGTCACCAAACTAGCCAAACCCCTAGAACTCAAGATGGGCAAATATAGCTGATGAGGAAGACCCTATAGGCCCGACAGAAATTCATTCTTGGGACAAAAGCAAGGAATGGTGGACGGTGTCGAAAAAGAAAAAAAACTTCCAAGCTAGAAATGATGTAATGACACGAAGCCGATCTGGATCGCTAAAATAATTTTGTTCCTCGACTATGTCCTATGTTAAGATGTTCAGGCATTTGTTTTCCAGTTTACAAGAAAATCTTCTTCGATGTAACGAACCCAGTGGCATGTCCATTGTTTTTAATATAAAAATCTCCTAACCGTTTTTGTCAAAAAAAAAAANCAAAAAAAAAAAACAAGCAGGTGCAGAACAATCACAGATCTGTACCATATCACAATAAACAAGTACAAAAATCAAATCTACACTATAATTTACAACAAGCTCACCAAGTTGGACCGGTGGGCCCTTGCCAATGCCAACAAGGAAGCTAGGAAGACTCGCATAATAATAGGTTCCACAAATGCACAAGATCAACAATTGTAATTCATATTACTTTCCAACAAAGAGGTTTACAGAAAATACATGCTCACAAACCATTACATCAGTGTAACAATATTCGAATACTTCCTTCAATCACCTACATGCCCTCTTTATAATAGAAACAACCTGATACAATCGAGGTAACAAATTACTCAATATTAAATGTATCAAATCTTAATTTACTAATGCATGACTTTTCTTATTGTAAAGTTCCTTCATCCTCATGATGGGAAGTGCATGAGGATGAAGGAATATCGTATAGACTTAGAATAGATGATCTCGTTCACCAAATGACTCCTTGAACTCATCAAAATATCCATTTAGATGATCACGTCCAAATTTTCAGGTACAAGTACCAGATGGCTTCTGATGCAGGTACCAGATGGTTCTGGAATGTTATGGTGTAGGTACCGGATGACTTCTAGAATGTTCTGGTGCAAGTACCAGATGACTTGGAGCGTTGTCTTAGAACCCTGTATTAATATGATTTCCACAACGAGGCTATTAGATGGAATAAATCACATAGATAACTATTCTAACTATCAATAAGCCATGAAAATCATAGGAAAATGTTTATTACCTCAAGTACACCAAGAGATAGTTAAATGAGTGTATCATCGAGAAAAATGAGTGGATTACTCATGTTTTTGAGGAAACATAATCGATATAGGGGGAAACCTCAAGGTGCCTGTGGATGTCAAAAAGAAGACTAAACAAAAATTCTTTCAATTTATTCACGAATTTAATGATTTGCGCATCATCATTAAACACTTGCCAATGTTTTAAATTGTCAAGGATAGAAGGTCTAGAAAAAACTTCCATTTTGAATTCGCTTAAGACAATGTTACCACTAGATTGAAGAGTAGAAGCAACTACATCTAAGGAATAAACATGGAAATTTTGATATTTTGGGACAACATAATGTTAAAGGAATCAAATAGATTAATAATGTTCCAAACAACATGAAGGTATTGTTTCAACCTATTGTTCTTTATCAAAAATGCATTCTTTACTTGTTTAACCACTCGGTCAAAATCACCAACTACCACCAACACATTAATTCCCATGTCTCTTTCCAACTCAATACTAAGTAAGAGAGCTTCATATTCAACCACATTATTGGTGATTTCAAATTCAAGTATGTAAGAAAAAATTGTGATTTCCCCTTGTGGAGAGGTGAAAATGATTCCAACACCAACACCTGATCTAGATTGTGCTCCATCAAAATGCATTTTCCAAAATATTTATCCTCTCTTCATATTCTTCTTTCACTTCAGGGGCCATTGAATGTGTAAGGATAAAGTAATTACCAAATTCATCTTCTTCTGTGTGCACTAATTGATTCATTGGTTCTTTGGAGTATTCTACATGATATCTCCCAAGAGGCTCTTTATACGATGTGACAAAGGTTCCCTCACATGTTGGAATGGTAGTGTAAGGTAAGTCTAATTGGATACTACCACTCAAGTTAGAATTCCATTTATTGGATAACAACATCCTCAAGCATCTGGAACATCTATAACAACTATATCCATCAACATCGATATGTCTAGGTATGCAACTGACTTCACTTGCAAGTCCATTATTAGGCCACCCACCTTAATCTCTTTTGAATCCATACCACATACACTCCTATAAGATCACTTGATCCTAAGTCCCAATCAGGGATGATTTTAAGGATGGAAATTTATTTTAAAATGTAGAAACCTTGGCGAATATTACTAATCCTTCATATGCGAACTATAAATGATTGGCGATATTTTTGTAAAAATATTCAAATTTCTAAGGATTTTATATAGTTTTTATAAAATTTTGACGATTTTTAAGGTAAAATAATTTTAACCTATAGAATTTGGGCGAATATAGCGAATCTCGTTTTTGGAAAAACCATGGAAAATTAGCCCATGAGCGAAATTTAGCCCCTAAAATCATCCTTGGTCCCAATTGATTCATAACTTTGAAAGGAATGATGTTAGTTGATGCACCAGAAACAATCATGCAATTATGCAACAACAATTCATTTATGATCAATTATGAAACAACAAATTGTGACTACCATTTTGTCTCATATGGCTCATAGGCTGTAAAACTATTGGGGAATTCTAATTAACTTCCTCCATGAACAATTTCTTTAGTTTCTCTCTCTGTTCAAGAAGTTTGGCCATTTCCATGAAAGGAACTGACACTTTCAATTTCTATAGCACATTGGTTAGGTTAAGGCTCATTTTTGAAGTTGTGCATGTTGAAGGTTTCTCTATGTTTGAGTCTTTGATGTCTCCTATGTTTTGTATTTGATTAATGTTTTTGGGACCCCTTTGTTTGGTTTGAGTTTCATGGCTTTGGGGAGGAATTGGTTGTTTCTTCCTTTGGCATGTGTTCCATTCCTTCTTCCTTATTCTTCTCCTTATATCTTCTTGGGATGGCATTTCCTCATACATCCTAGTTATGGCATCTGCATCAATGCTTTGGCTTTTTTCCTCATTTGGTTTTCATTTACATTAAAAAAAATCATTGAACATTGGAGACATGATAACAATTATCATTCCAATCATATGCATTAGGTGCAAAATAATCATCATCTACAAAGTCCATATGTTCAAATTTAGCAAAGTATCCACTTGTTTCCCTAGTTTGCATGATTATTGGACTTGCATTTTCTTCATGAGAATCTGACAAGTTCTAAACCAAGGTAATGTTTCATGCTCCACCAAATTATTAGGATTTAAAGGAACATGGAATCTTTGATTTAGGTTTTGGTTTTGATTGTTTGGAGGACCCCTATTTATTTCCCAACCACCATTTTTCCCAAGTGGATTTCGATCTTGTTAGGCTCTTTCTAGTTGTACCAATATTTTTTGCATGGTCATGTTTTGTTGGGTAAAATTAATTTCCATATGTTTGATTGCTTTAGTTAATGTAGTGATGGGATTAGGGGCGGGATCAATGGTGTTGGTGATTCTAGGATTGGTATTAGCTTTTGAAGTGGATACTCTTGAAGTACATAACAATCTACCTTAGCAGAAAGCATGCTTTCTTCAATATTGCTAGCCCAGTATTGTGCAGATTCTAAGGTAGTGGGGAATTGGTCTCTTAACATCAAGCCAATGAGTCCATCATAAGCATTGGTGGTATAAAAGGAGTGCATCATTGGAAAGTCTAATATTTTTAGGAACATTGCCATCCAACTTTCTAAATCTATCATCAAATTCTTTCATGGTTTCATTTTCTTTCTTTTTAATTTCATGAAGTTGAATTAATAACATCCCACCATCCTTTTTAATAGACCATGTTTTCATGAAGGCATCATGGAAGTCTTTCCAACTCTTAATATTTCCATCGTTTAGGCCCCTAAAACAAAATTTAGCACCTTCCTCCAATGATATAGATTTAGAGTTTCATTACTACATCTTCATGGTTTTGGGGAACTTCATATTCATAAACTACATCATAGAATCTAGCCAAATGATCATTAGTAATCACCTTGTTTCCAACAAAATTGGTAAGCCATTTGTTATATTTTTCTAGAATGTCATGAGGTGATCCTTGGATTCTAGATACTTCAAGGACTTTGTATACATTTTTCACCCTAAGGAGGAGTAGGAGTAGCCATGATGTGTAAGTCTTCAAACATGAATATATTATCTTCAACTATGAGGTCAAGGTTTCAAGCGTTTAAGAGTTTGTTCTTGTTTGCCCTTCTTCCAAGGTATCTTTTAACTTCAGGATTTGGGTGAACAAGGCTTTGCGAGGAAGTCCTATATGGATATCTTGTGGACATGAACTCACTCAAAGGAGTCACCAGATGAGTGTAAAAGGTCTAAAGTTGTGGTTTGATACTCATCAAAGGTTTATGAATCAAGGAAATATGAAATTGGGAAGTAAGGACTTTACTACCTGGCAACGACGCCAAAATGTTACAACAAAATCTAGCACCCCTAATGTGTGAAAGTCCTATGCACAAGGTGTTAGTTTGTGTAATTATGGAAGGCTACCCATTGTCACCACAATAGCACTTCCTAACTCTTTAGTTTGGTTACTCTCCAACTCAAGGGGGGTGTTCTTATGGAAAATGGAAAATGACTAAGTCCAAATATGTTGATATGCTTCTATGAGGTTAATTGGACCAATGTGTTAATTTGGAATCTTGTTGCAATATTTTTAAATGGAGAAGCAAGGAAAGGTTCCAAATCAGGTTAAAAGTCTTCTTATAATTACTTAATTGAAGTTTATTAGACTTATTTCAAATATGAAATTTAGAGATGTCTTAGTATAATGTTGTTTCATATTTGCATGAGTTTAAGGAATTGAGCAAGTAAATGATATAAAGAGAAAGTGAATGCTTAAAAAACATGATGCTGGAAATAAATTGTAACACTGAGAAATGATGCAAAATGAAGAAATTATATAAATTATATAAATTATATAATTAACTCCCCAATACTTAAGGCTGAAAAGTGCTCTTAAGATGCGAATTTCAAACCTTAAACAGTTTCGGAAATTTGGTTTCCTAGAATAATTTAATAGCTGGAAACAACAATTAAACTAAATAGAAAATAAATAAAATTTCAATAGCTGGAAACAATAATTAAACTAAACAGAAAATAAATAAAATCTCCAGAATGTTAAATTCAGAATTTTACCTTAATTATAATGTGAAGAATTGAATTTTTAGGCAAAGTACAAGTGCTGAAATTAAATTTATGAATGTGAAAGACAAATATAATTGTTAAAAATGCAATCAGAAATTTTAATTTAAAATTATCAACACACAAAGGTGTGTCAATAACCTAGTTTATGGTCTAAGTTTAAGGTCCTAGGTCAACAAGCTAGCTGAAAATTAATTTTTTTGAGCTAAATTAAGTGTTGAAATCCATTAATTTAAAATAGAAATTTAAAAGGATAATTTCCAGCAAGCTAGTTTAGTATGAGATTAAAAATGAAAATTTATAGACTAAACTATAGATGGAAATAACAAAATTTCTAAAATGAACAACAAATAATGGCTAGATATCATGCAAAGGAGAAAATTTATATAATTTCCAACTAGCTAAAGTTGAAAGTTTTAGAAACAAGTGGATGAGAGAAGAAGAAATTAGTGCCTACTTATCCTTGGGCTAATGGAGTCTATCAAATCCAAGAAGGTTTAATTTAGTCTAAAGATTTTAAGGGCTATCGTAAAGCATATCACACAATTTCCTATTAGGTGAATTGAAAGAACAAAATATGCAAAGAAATATCTAAGACAATGTTGACAATTTCAAAATTGAATCAAATGTGTTATTTCCCTAGGAGTTTCTAGCCTAGTCACTACCTTAATTTGGAAAGAAACCAATTTAGAAATGCCTAAAGCAATAAAAAAAATAACTAGGGTAAAGGAAGATCACACTTAATTATTCATACTTGGATGGAGTCTTCACTTGATGCCTTTAACCAATCCTTTTCATGCATAGAGGTTGCTCCAATCCACCACAAATACTCACCAAAATGCCTCACACAACATACAAAAGAAGTATACTTCAAAGTATTCTCAAGAAGAAGTGAAAAATTGTTGCTCACTCAACAACAACCACTACAAATGAGGGGATCCTCTTATTTATAGAGTTTTAAACTCAACCACCTCAACTAAAATAATAATATCATGGTGATCACATTTGATGAGTCAAACATTTTAAAATAATATTACAAATTCATGAATTGGTCATCAAATAATGATGTAATCCTTTCATGTGAGAGTCAAAATCCCTAGGGCACACGCCTAGGAAGGAGATCCACCAAATAGTAGTAAAATGATGTTCAAGAGAAGTGTGCCCTTGGGAGTGGTGTAAGGAAGTTTTAACCACCTCCCAAAATAGCAATAATGGTCCTCAACTAGTGTGCCCTCCAAGAGAAGTAAAAAACCCTATCAATAAGGATATGTCTCCAAATAGAAATTTGTTAGACAATGGAGGTGTACCAATCTCAAAATAGTAAGTCACTTAATCCATGGAATAGGATAGTATGTGTGCGATGACTACTCCATCCAAATCTATGAATGTGTGAAGAGTCTCTTTAAAATAGTAAATGTGCTCAAGTACCAAGTCAAATATCCTCTTCAAGGTTAAAAACAAATGTGAACAAAATCACTTCAAAGATGAAGTTGAGCATCTAGTGGAGTGAACCACCGAAAATGACATGTCTAGAAGATGTGAGATAAATAAAAATAGTTTAATAAGATGGAAGTGAAAATGAAGGGACGGAACATGATAAGTAACCCTCAAAGGACATGCAAACTCAACAAACTCCTCAATGTGTACCAAATGAAGTAAATGACTCATCCAAGTGGCACATATGAGTGTGAACAAGGATAAACTAATCCCATCAATTTTACATGAGAGAAACCACTTTTCAAAATTATTTTTTTATGTGAATTGCCTTAAGATGTGTGCCAATAGGGAGCACTACCCTCAAGTTATGTTCCTTGTGTGAAACAAGTTATATTCCCTAGGGTCCTACGGAATAAGGCCTTGATTAAGATTTAGAACCCAACAATAAAATAGGCCAATAACATAGTTCAACCTTAGGTTTGGGTCTAATTAATTAGCAGTAAAAAATCTCAAACCACTCTAACACATTCACACAAGGAAAAGAGGTGTTTTATTGAAATATGTCAAATGAGAATTAAGTTATGAAGGAAAACTATATGGAAAATGGATGTAATGGGCCATGTGGCCTCTACGAGTGGGTAAATGATGGAATATAAGTGTGATAAGAAAATTGTCTAGGAAAAATGGAAAGATAATAACATAATGAGTGGTACCTAGGAAATGATGGATGGATCATGAAAGGGGGCATGCATCTAAACACACTATTAGGAAGTACAACACAACTAGGAAAGGCTTGAACCCACCATGAAATGACCAAGAGAAAACAATGACAAGAATATCACGAGCACCTGCAACAACATGAGTATACATAATATGTCATTGAATGAACCTCCACCAATGATACAATATATGACTAATAAATTTGATAAATTAAAGTGAGCAAAGGAGCATGATAATGATACTCCCAGGTCATCCTATAAAAATGTCACCTTCCCCCTTGGTTGGCCAAGGTTAAAGTAAGCAATGAAAGAAACATAAAATAACATATACAATAACAAAGTGCCCCCTAGATATGCAACTAGTAATACAGGGTCCATGGGTGTCATCTTGCAAAGTGTCATGAACTAGTCCCCGGACACCCCATACAATATATGGTGTAATAGGTCCAATACCACATATTATTTTCCAAGTGGTGTAAGGATTCCACTTAGTAATAAATCTTAAAATCCTAAAAGTATCCATCCTTTCGCTACGCCTTAGGATGAAAGTAAGGTTTTATCAAGTCTTGGGAAACTTATTAGCTCCAATCCAACTTGTTATGCTTTCCTTTTCTACATCCACTTTAATCATGTAAATAATGATTAAGACATTAATACTACTTTCCAAGAAAAATTAATTCCAAAAAACCTCTAAACAAAATTTCAAAATTTCAAATATTTATTTTCATTTTCTATTATTTAAATAATGAACTACACATTAATGCTACTTTCTAATCATGTAAATAATGATTAAGAAATTAATACTACTTTCCAAGAAAAATTAATTCCAAAAAAACCTTAAACAAAATTTCAAAATTTTAAATATTTATTTTCATTTTCTATTATTTGAATAATGAATTACACATTAATGTTACTTTGTAACATTCAATAAATAAATCTCATGTATGGTTAAAAAAAAAATATTCTTCTATAAACGTTTATAGAAAATTCCCCAAAAATATATTGAAATCTCAATGGAAACAAGAAGAAGGAATATATATATGCATTCTATCGGTGGTGCTTCCAAATTCCAATGAATTATAAATCAATGAGCCCAATCAAAGACATCTTCTCACCTAAACATTGCTTTAGCATAGACATATGAAAATCCTTAATAAACACTCTTCGACTTAGAAAACCCCTTAAGAGTCCACTAAAATCCCTTAAAGTTTGAGATTTTAGCATAGATTTAGAAAAAACCTCTGTAAGTGTGAGTTTTATTGTGCTTTTTCTCTATACTTGGAAACTTTTAGAGTAACAACATTTTCCAGTTGTGTTTCTATTAATTTTGGTCTTGATTGGACTTGATCTTGATCTTTCTGAAATATTTTTGTTTTGCTGTAACATGGACAAAATATTTTTGTTTTGTTGCAGCATGGACACATAGGGAGGGAGGAAAATGAGCATGGATCTTGAACATCTGCCATTTATCACTCTTAACCATTTGGAAGGTTTTTTGGGGAAGGTTAGATAGGAGGCTGGAAGAGGGAAATGGAAGTGATTGAATCCTTAATAAGTGGTCAAACACAATCTTTTTGATGGATCCATTTTATTTTCAGTGAGGTAAATTTGTGTTTTATTTTGTTCATTTTTTTGAAATTCTAACAATACAGGTCATCTTAAAATGGGTCAAAACCACTGGAGGAAAAGTTTCATGGCTAAAGTTTACATCAATCATATAGCGCTATAACTTTCGACAAAATTCCTATCAAATTTAGGAGACAATTTCTGTTGAAAAAAGGATTAGTTTTGTTAGACTATGAATTCCTAGATAATCACAAAGTTTAAAATCACCTTCTTATGAGTTGTCATTCTTATCTACTGATGAGGTGTTGTCATTATCCACTCATGAGTTGTCAATGAGATCTAGATCTAAAGGTGGTCAATTACATGTACTATAAATTGATATAATGTGAAGAATACAACTGTTGAGAATGGCTTAAAATTTTTTCTGTGAAGTTCTTATGTCTTGTTTGTATTCTATTTCTTAATATGGTATCATAGCTATTTAATCTTAAGGACATGATAATTCTATGGTAGTGATCCATAAAAA
Organism: Picea abies; assembly: GCA_900067695.1. Classification (NCBI taxonomy): domain Eukaryota; kingdom Viridiplantae; phylum Streptophyta; class Pinopsida; order Pinales; family Pinaceae; genus Picea; species Picea abies. The sequence goes on along the minus strand of CBVK0101211857.1, from coordinate 6,131 downwards.
GTGAAATGTATTGATACAAAAACCTATCTTATTAGTTCATGGTGTGGAAAATATTCAGAAGCAAGAAGAGTTCACAATGAAAAAGTTGTTGCCTACAAGGTCATAGTTTTCTCATTTTCTTATTGATTTAAATTGTGATTTTCTTAGTTTATATATTGGAGGAGAATATTTATTTGTAGATTTTCATATTGAATTCTTCTCCAATAAATCTGCATGGTCCATGATTGAAAAAAATGGAGAAGAGTAAATTATTGCAAAGCATTGGTAGTCATGACAGTGGACAAAAATCTGTTTTGAAATAATATGGGCCGTCGGTCTCTCATATTTGAAGGATCAAATATATTCTACAATCCAAATTACAGATCTACTCAATCTAGCAAATCAATTGCTAGATTTAGTTGCAAAATTGTCAAATTGTCCACAATGAAGGTCACATAGATTTGAAACGTGAACAGATTTCTTTCTGTGATGCCATTTATGTACACAGATCTAAAATGTGCCATTTATTAACATATCTATTTCAGTGTTCAGATCTATCTCTTGGCCTCATTGTGTAGCCCTAGAGAGAGACTGACGAGAAATATAAGACTTACAATAAACTAGTATTTGTAACAGAAAATGGACACCAAATTGGTGTATGAGACCCTTTTGTTTGTGGGACAAGGGACCTTTTCTATACAGCCATTTGATAACTAAAATCTATAAAGGTATACATACTCTACTTCTCTGATTTGAACTTGTCATCTATTAAGAAAAAACACATGTTTTTAATCATTAAATCCACTTATATATATATATATATATATATATATATATATTCAATAAATAAATCTCATGTATGGTTAAAAAAAAAATATTCTTCTATAAACGTTTATAGAAAATTCCCCAAAAATATATTGAAATCTTAATGGAAACAAGAAGAAGGAATATATATATGCATTCTATCGGTGGTGCTTCCAAATTCCAATGAATTATAAATCAATGAGCCCAATCAAAGACATCTTCTCACCTAAACATTGCTTTAGCATAGACATATGAAAATCCTTAATAAACACACTTCGACTTAGAAAACCCCTTAAGAGTCCACTAAAATCCCTTAAAGTTTGAGATTTTAGCATAGATTTAGAAAAAACCTCTATAAGTGTGAGTTTTATTGTGCTTTTTCTCTATACTTGGAAACTTTTAGAGTAACAACATTTTCCAGTTGTGTTTCTATTAATTTTGGTCTTGATAGGACTTGATCTTGATCTTTCCGAAATATTTTTGTTTTGCTGTAACATGGACAAAATATTTTTGTTTTGTTGCAACATGGACACATAGGGAGGGAGGAAAATGAGCATGGATCTTGAACATCTGCCATTTATCATTCTTAACCATTTGGAAGGTTCTTTGGGGAAGGTTAGATAGGAGGCTGGAAGAGGGAAATGGAAGTGATTGAATCCTTAATAAGTGGTCAAACACAATCTTTTTGATGGATCCATTTTATTTTCAGTGAGGTAAATTTGTGTTTTATTTTGTTCATTTTTTTGAAATTCTAACAATACAGGTCATCTTAAAATGGGTCAAAACCACTCGAGGAAAAGTTTCATGGCTAAAGTTTACATCAATCATATAGCGCTATAACTTTCGACAAAATTCCTATCAGATTTAGGAGACAATTTCTGTTGAAAAAAGGATTAGTTTTGTTAGACTATGAATTCCTAGATAATCACAAAGTCTAAAATCACCTTCTTACGAGTTGTCATTCTTATCTACTGATGAGGTGTTGTCATTATCCACTCATGAGTTGTCAGTGAGATCTAGATCTAGAGGTGGTCAATTACATTTACTATAAATTGATATAATGAGAAGAATACAACTGTTGAGAATGACTTAAAGTGTTTTATGTGAAGTTCTTATGTCTTGTTTGTGTTCTATTTCTTAATATAGTATCATAGTTATTTAATCTTAAGGACATGATAATTCTATGGTAGTGATCCATGAAAATTGAAGTGCATTGATTAAAAAACCTATCTTATTAGTTCATGGTGTGGAAAACATTCAGAAGCAAGAAGAGTTCACAATGAAAAAGTTGTTGCCCTACAAGGTCATAGTTTTCTCATTTTCTTATTGATTTAAATTGTGATTTTCTTAGTTTATATATTGGAGGAGAATATTTCATATTGAATTCTTCTCCAATAAATCAGCATGGTCCATGATTGGAAAAAATGGAGAAGAGTAAATTATTGCAAAGCATTGGTAGTCATGACAGTGGACAAAAATCTGTTTTGAGATAATATGGACCGTCGGTCTCTCATATTTGAAGGATCAAATCTATTATACAATCCAAATTACAGATCTACTCAATCTAGCAATTGATTTGCTAGATCTAGTTGCAAAATTGTCAAATTGTCCACAATGAAGGTTACATAGATTTTAAACGTGAACAGATTTCCTTCTGTGCTGCCATTTATGTACACATATCTAAAATTTGCCATTTATTAACAGATCTGTGCTGCCATTTATGTACACATATCTAAAATTTGCCATTTATTAACAGATCTACTTCAGTGTTCAGATCTATCTCTCGGCCTCACTGTGTAGCCCTAGAGAGAGACTGACGAGAAATATAAGACTCACAATAAACTAGCATTTGCAACAGAAAATGGAAAAACATGTTCTCATGTAGATGTTATATTACTTGGCTAGGTGTTTTTGTGTGAAGTGGATGAGTGGTAGGAATGAGATCATGATAGGTTGGGATCTATATATATATATAAGATTGTTGTCCAGTCACATTAAATTGGTGTATGAGACTTTTTTGTTTTTGGGACAAGAGACCTCTTCCATGCAGTCATTTGACTACTAAAATCTATAAAGGTATACATACTCTACTTCCCTGATTTGAACTTGTGACCTATTAAGAAGAAACACAGATTCTTAACCATTAAAACCACTTTTATATATATATAATCAATTTACATGACATGCTCAACCCTAATTCATTCCTAAATCTCTATGTATTTCTCTTCTCAATTTTAAAAAAAAGCTAACCTTGAAAATGAAGATAAAACCAAATCTAATCTCCATGACGATGATACTGAAACTGCTCATTGTTCCACTATTTGAGCTCCATGATAATGTGCATAATTATGGTTGAAGGTTCATTTTTAACATGGTTAATACATGAACTCCCTTGAGGGGTGGTTACATCAATAAAATATTAGAGGATTGTTGTCTGTAGGGAAAACAAACTTTGTAATATTGTTGAATTACAAAGAGTCCATAAAACTTGACAAGTTTGGCTTGTGTGAAGAAATGTGAAGAAATGATCAAAATCAGAAGTACAAAAGATTTATGATGGTAGTACACTTATCAAGAGGTGACCAGACAGTGAGAAAAAAATTAGTTTCCCAGGGCAGCTACGGCTATCATCTTTTAATTCAACGTCCACCAGAGCTACAACGTAACAAGAATTTAGTTCCATTGTTTTAGTCGTTTGGATGCAGTAACGAGAATTTAGCTCCATTGTTTCAGTAGTTTGGATGCATTATTTCGTATATTTGAACCATTCTGTTAATAGGGCTTCTGTGCTAGTGTTTGTTTATTGTTGGAAGCTATAAAGGTGTGAAACTTCGCAATTATGAAAAATGGATTTTTAGTGGATAATCTAAATTACAATATAATTATAACTAGCATAACTACATAATTGTTTGATGAAACTTATTTTATTTATAAATTTTATTTAAAATTTAGGTTAAAATTATAACTAGCACAACCACATAATTGTTTGATGAAACTTATTTTATTTATAAACCCTATTTAAAATTTAAGTTAAAATTAAGGTTTGTAAATAAAATATGCATATATGTGTTTACAAACCACAATACCACTTCGTGATTAGTTAGCATCAACCACAATACCAGTTCGTGATTAGTTAGCAAAGTGCTAGATATTTTACCATACCAGTTCCACAATACCAGTTCGTGATTAGTTAGTAAAGCGTTACTTATCTTACCATACTCATAAAAGAATTTCACCTCTACCATTCTTGATAAAATAATTGCCAGAATAGTTATCCTAAATGAAAAGGGTTCAACTTTACATAATCGAAACCTCCATGCTCCCACAACCAATTGGCATTTACCAAATCTGCATTTATAGATGAAAATATCTACGCTATCCCAAATTTTCATTTCCAAAAATTTCTTTGTTATATTATCTTCTGTCAAAAATATACTATATTTCAATTCAATTCAAACATTCCAAGAAAAAACAAAAGATCTGTAAGAGAACTCATATATAACAGGTAAAATTGTTAACCTTACAACATTTAATGTTGTAGTTATTCTAGTTTTTTACAAATTTTTGGGGCTGCGAGTTGAAATGGTTTTGTTCGGGCGACCATAGAAAAGAAGACATTCCTGCTGCCTACTTAAGAACTTCGAGAAGTATTTTCCATGGATGGAACAACCTGACAGCAAAAGATGAGAAGTACTTAACCTCATCACAACTATCTTTTTGATCGATATTGTGTTTAGTAATTTGGTAAGCAAAACACAACTATCTTTTTGATCGATATTGTGTTTAGTAATTTGGTAAGCAAAACAAATTTAAATGCATGTAATCTCATGTAATAAGAGGGATAAGAGTTGCTTGGAGCATTGTTACATATTAAATTGATTATGCCAAAATCAATAATTTTTTGAATCTTTAAATTGGTCATTGAATTGTAAAAGTTAAAGAGTGGAGTTGCAAACCCTCTCAAAAATTAATTGTGAAAACTATTATCAAGACTTGCACGAAATTTGAATAAGGAGGTTAAGTGATTCATCGAAGTCAAATCATTGTAAAATATCACTTTGGAGCATATGATTGGTAGTACCCGACACCCTAAGATTAACAACAAGCAAGTGAACATGACACATAAGAAAATGTATAAGCAAGTACATGCAAGTGTGACATGAAGTGCAAAATGGGTAAAGGAGGAAAGTATCTACAAAATGTCAATCAAGAAATCAAAGAATTACAAGACTCCTTACATAAATTGGATAATTAAGTTATTGATCTTTACAAGCAAATTGAACTCAAGGATAGATTGATTGAAACACTTCAAGTAAAATTAATTAAATATGAGCAACAAATTGAGAACATGGTTGATGCAACACGTGCAACAAATGACCTCATACAAAAGGCTAATGCAACTTGTGACACAAACGTGCAACAAATGACCTCATACAAAAGGCTAATGCAACTTGTGACACAAATGATCTCATAAAAATGGTTGTTTTTATTTGTGATACATGTGACCTAATGGTTGATACACATGTAACACAAGAGATGGTTGATGATTCTTTAACTAGTCATGGGGTGGAATCATGCAGTAAATTGATGAAAACAAGTTTTGTTGAAGATGAGTCACAAGTAAAAGCATAGAGTGATAGAAGCAACAATAAATGTCAATTTGAAGTTACAAGGGAAGAACATCAAAAATTACAAAATGACCTTTCCAAGATGATTGTTAGGCCGTGGGAAGAATTGCAATTCAACAAGAATCGACATGGCTTAGGATATGAAAAAGCAAAAAAAAATCATATCCCATATTACTCCAAACCAATTTAGTTTGTGAATGCAGGATTTCTGGATAAAAAATTGAAGACATCATAAATTAATGCAAAAGTTAATGAGCTTAATGAAACAATTGATGATAAACATATTGAAGTAAAACTTGAGTGTCAACATTGACATAGAGTTGGTCACATGGAGATTCAATATTTTGATCTCCACCCTTGTATTCATTGTGGGAAGACAGATCACCATTCAAATAAATGTAAAAAGACGAAGAAAACTAAAAATGAAACAATTCATTATGGTTGGATGAATTCTTGGTGATGGATTCTATATGTCAAGAAGTTGCATAAGTTTTATCGTCCAGTTTGAACACAGGTAAAGACACATTCACATGGAGAAATCACACAAATGGAATGCTTTCAAACAATTGTTCCAAATCATAATTTTAGGGATGATTGGAGCCCAATTCTACAGATTTTTGTATTGAAACATGAGTCAATAGAATGGTACTCTCTACAACTCAAGGGGCAAGAGTACATTGATGAAATCAAAATGGTTAGTGAAACAAAAACCACCACATT
>CBVK0101211840.1:0-16760 GCA_900067695.1 Picea abies | reverse complement strand
TAACAATTTCAGGCCTTATCCCTTTTCTCTTAGCCCCAACCCCTGTGACCATAGGCTACGACCGAGCGCTAGATCGATAGGCACTTAACTAGGACTTCGGGTTCCAAAGTCTTCATAATACCTCACAACAGACTCTTGGATTTCTAAATTAACGAACTCATGAAGTAGAGTGGATTAACAGTCCACGTCTACCCAACATCCGACGACTGACACTCATTCTGGAACCTTAGGTGTATGAGTTCCAAGACTTCGGGACTTTAGAAGATTTCACATCCACACACCCCGAACCATTAATCTTTGAACACTCCCATGTTACCTTAGGTGATGTTATTACATTACATCACTTAAATGTTTCCGAATTGCGGGGGCATGCGATGGTGGTTTGGAGTAACCTACCTTTCATCCCACAATTCTTCCAATGTTGACACTTAACCCCTTGGTGAAACTATGGTTTGCATTGTGGGACCTCCTTGGAGAATTATCTTCCATGCAACTTGGATCCCCGTAATACCTTCTAGCCATTGATCTTGATGTATCGTGATCAATGCCACGGTAGGTCCTCCGACCTTTAACTATGTTATGTAACCTCGGGCCCCACTAACCCTACTCACACAGGATGCCACATGGAGGAATACTAGCGACTGATACGTGGCCCATTCAAATAGGTGACACTCGTGACGTTACAAATTCCATTTCAATATTCCATGGCTTGGAATCCACTTACACTTGGCACACAACCCATGTGTCCACATTACCTCCAAGTGATGTCATCATGACTCACCACTTCGGCTCTTCGGGCTTTAGGAGTTTCAACTCCTCTACTCTCACTTTTGCCTCGGGAACTTTCTCTCTGAGTTCACGATCTACCAACACATGTCCTTCGCAATTGAACAGTTGTGATCTACTTCGAGACTTCAAGAGTTTGTGCCTCAACACATTGCACTTCTTCTGATTGTTGAACTCCAAAAGGTTTCCAAGATAACCTTCCTGCACCTTCTCTGAATCTGAAGGTCGTAAAGGACTCTCATTTTTCCCAAATAGATCCTATGGCTCCAACACTCCAAGTGTTGAGCACTCTCTCTTTGTGGTCAAATACCATGTCGACTATGATTTTATTCTACCGCTACTCCTCCTAAGCTTTGTAACATGGCCAAGTAACCCATTGGCACTCAAAAACATTCTAAGGTTCAAAATTGGTTCCATCCGAACACCATTTCCACTCGAAACCTTCGGTCCAAAGACCACTTATCTAGCCCATCTAGGCTTAGCATTGAGACTATGGCTCTGATACCATATTGTAACGTCCCCGACCATCAACCCCACCGTCAGAAAATGCTACTACGTCGAAACATTCTCATACTTATATATATAACATGCATCATATCAGATTAACACATTTACCTAAACAATACAGAGTAATCATAGGATTACTGCTAACATACATAAATAATGGAATTAACAGTAATTCATAATTGCAACGAAATACATGATAATATTGCAAGCATCACAGACATGCATTTTAATTGAAATTAAAAACATAATGATACTTATCTTTGAAACTGTAGCAAATCCACCAACTATGTGCAGACCTTCCACGAACCTCCCAGCCTTAGACCATGCTTCTCATCACGCTCAGTAGTGGGTCACCCCTGAGCTAGGACCAAGCTCCACCTTGGGCAAGGGAATCCTAGACTGGGGTGAGGTTACAGGAAAATTGCACAGAGCAACGAGAAGGATTCTCTCCAGGAGCCTTCTTACGCCCACTACTCACAGACTCTCATTCCCCACATGCTTATTCCACCCGGGAGTACACACCTTCACAAGAACAGTCCATCGGTGCTTTACCTCCCTCTCTGGGTCTCGACAATAGGCCAGATCAAGAATTCTCAGAGCTCCGTAGCTACTGCTAAACTCTCTCTGGGAGAAAACCACTTCCCAACAAACTCTCTCACCTAGAGAGAGATACTCACAGGCCTGACAACCTACCTCTTCAACCACAGGCCGGACAACTCGGTTCTTCAACACACTCTTTGAATCATATAAAACCAAGTGAGGGAAACTGCAACAACATCAACACTAAGTTGACACAAGGATGACGACCAAAATAGAAAATGGGCATAGTCCCGAAAATGGCAACAGCCAGACGCTAAGACATAGAACACTCAGGCGATTACCCAGGTGTTGGGTTCCACAGAAGACATAGACAGTTCACGAATTTTGGGTCTTTGGTGCATGTGTGAATATTTGAAAAGGTCGAATATAGAGGCCATAGGATTCACGAGAATACACCGGTCAGCTTCACGATTCTCCTTTTCAAGATGCGTGACAAGAAAATTAAGTAGAGGTCGATCAAATAGGTCTTATGGTTTCAGACGAAGGATCGGGAAAACTGGCAGAACGAACCCCCAAATCAGTTGATGGTTCATCTTTTAACCGTATGTGCCTAGGTTGACACTTGTCTTCCTAGAGATGCATGCATTCCCTTTTGCACATGTTGGGGTTGCATGTGTTGCCTCTCCCAAGACTTAGGATAAAAACACTTTTGTCACATAGCTTTGGAATAATAATAAAACATTATTCTCAAGGACTTAAGTCCCTAATCTTAGCCCCTCTTTCCAACTTTTTGGCCCCTTTTCCCTTACCCACCTTGTGGAAGCTTAGTCCCCCATCACTCTTTCTTCATGGTCGGTCTGCATGCAACGATGTTTAATCTTTATTAATGTTTTGCATAATTACATATACAAAACAATGATGTTTAATCTTTATTAATGTTTTGCATAATTACATATACAAAAATAGGCTCTTGGCCTCTAAACATTAGGCTCTCCACCCTAATAAACACATAAGCCCACTAGCTTATCAACACTCGGCTCACTAGCCTACAAAACATGATTTACAATTCATAAACATGGTTACAACATGGCTCGTCCTTGGGGATATTACAGTAGTGGGCGGATACAACAATAGTAATGATATTTTGTAAATAGATAGTGAAAATTCTTATTAATAGAAGAAAGTATATCAATCATTCTCTAGAATAAAATTAATTAATTCAAATAAGCAAGGGAAAAATCAAATTATACATGGATATTGTCATTTGTAATTGGTAATTGTTTGTAAGTTTCCAAAATAATGTATGTTTAATATTAAAAGAAGTTTCTTTATGTGTTTTATATTTTTTTTTACCAAGTCATCATTGTTGAAGAAAATAATTGATGCATATCTAAGAGTTCTCTTTCACCTTACTTGATCTCGTTGCATTACAATGACATGTTTGCTTGTTTGTTTTCCATGTTAATATGTCTTATATATACCAAATCTAAACATAAATTTTACATAATATGCATGAGAAAGGACATTGATAGTAAGAAGTTAATGATGCTAGTGAATGTTAAATCCGATGAAATACCTTTAGTTATGGTTATCATGTAATGAAAAACCCTTCTAGCTTTAGAACTTATAACCTAAAATTTAAGCAACTCTTCATAAAATGCATCATTCATTGGTATCTTACTTTTGTGATGGATTATAATTGTTTATAATTTTTGTGATATCAATGTTTTATGTAATATCTACCAACTTTGTGATAGTAAGAAAAAACTTATTATTGTCATTTTTTGAGGTTACTCTAAAAGTTTTTAGACCATGCTTAGGGTTTCTTCATGTGATGTGGGGTGCATGGTGTGTTGACTACCCTTAGTTGTATTATGATAGACATAATATGCATTAGATATAGATTACTCATGTAATTTTAGACCATGAATTGATGCTTATGTTGCCCATTTCCTTAAGAGGTTGGAGACATATGTGCCATGGTGAAATTATTCATGATGCACACATGGAGAGGTTGGTTTCTTTTTTGGAGGATGTCTCACCTTCAACAAGAAGTAATGGGAATCTTAGAGGAGGCAATTGAGCCCTAGATGGCATGGGGACACTCGGTTGCTTGCATGGAGGTTTGTAGTTGACTTTAGGATGCTTGAGTTGAGGAGTGATCATGTAGGTGTGGTGGAATTAAAGGTACACATGGTTTATGAGGGAGAATTAGAGGCCTTTAGAGGAGGAATATTGGACACATCTCTTGGAGTAGTAATCCATGGACCCTTACTTGTTGGATGGAATTCCTTAAAGCTTAACATGTGTCACCTAGAGTTGGAGTGCTTCACTTGTGGGTCTATCTAGTATGTGGATAATTTTCTTGTTGTGGACTTGGTCAACCTGTTATTGTTGGAATCCCTCAGGTCCACTCATGTAAATAAAGGAAATATAGGGTCCTTTAATCATATTTTATTGTTCAATGTTGTAATGGCATGATTGTGTTAAAGATGTGAGATCTAGAGAAAACTAGTATATTTGTACCCTTCTTCATTTGTATTTGATCTAGAGAAGACTAGGGCTAGGACATTTTCCCTTAGAAAACAAGGAATTGAGGTTTTGAGAGAAACCCTAGAGGAGAAAATGGAGCACTTCTTTTAGTAGTTCTTGTGAGAGAAGAAGAATTGTGTTTTGTGGAATTTAGAAACCCTAGTACTACTTGGAGCCCTTGATGTGGGGAAGATAGGAGTAGACTGTCTTGTACACTTGTGTATTGCAAGTGAAGGTGCCAAGGAGGAATTTCTAATGTGTTATACTTTCTTATAGTGGATACTTGTTGGAGATACTAGCTTTAGTTAAGAGATATTCCTATCTAGGAGGAGTTGGTGATAAAGATTTTCCATTTCAGTGGATATCTTAGATACTGTTTGGAGACCTTGAATTATACTAGTTTGTATTGATATTTTTTTGTGTAATTATACACCATCCTATATATATATATGAAGTGTTCGAGTTATCCAAACTTTTTGTACTTTCATATTTGAATTTCAACTTATTTATCTTCATGATTGAATGAATTCTAGCACTAGTTATGCATGTTAATTTGACATAACACTAAGTTTAATTTGTTAAGAGGTTTAAAACACATATAGAAGGTGAATGGGTGGATTTAATCTTGTAATAATATGCTATAACAAGTCATCATTCTGTGAGGGTTAAATAATTGTCGTACTAAAGTACCCTTGATTGGTATTTATTTTTGTGGGCTACAATGTGAATTGGGTTGAAGAGAAGTGAAGTATTTTCTGTTGTAAATTACTATTTCAAATTCATCCCCAAAGATGGAATTTCAAAAGAAATAGAATAAAAAAACCTAAAGGTTGTGGTAAATTTCTGAATTTGCATTAATTGTAAATGAATAAAAATTTCTACATGAAAATATTAGAGCATTTCATATATTTGTATAATTATCTTCCTTATACAGTGATTTTAATGTTTTAGAATTGTGGTGATAATGATCATATCATGGGATACATATTTCATAGCCAATGACTTAATAGACCTTTCTTTTTTTTTATCTTCCAAAAGAATCCCATATACAACTCCATAATCATATAGTTAATATAATGATTCCACTTATAATGGGTTGACATATATTTTTGGCATGGCATTCAAATTAAAATAACACATACATTTTCAAGGTCATGTTTGTAGTTCTTTTATCAATTTCTTATATAGATGAGTATTCTTCTCTACATAGAAATCATAGTTTAGTTATTACCCATGTTATTAATCATAAGAAAGACCAAATCCTAAAGGTGTGGCGTGATCCATTGTTAGTTGAGGGAGAACAGAATGAGGATTTGAGAATTTTTGTTTCCTGACATTAATAAATGACAATATGAAAGCTCTAGTTTCCCATTATTAACATGACGTTTGATCCATGATGAATCCATGATGAAATATGAACTCAGTGTTTTACAAAGGATGGGGAAGTGAGAAAGTTGCATGTTACACAACATTTAGGACAGGTGTAACTATCTTATGTTTCCTGCTTGGAATATAAATACCCCTGTAAAACTGGCATGCAGAGAGGCAAGACATATGGAAAGTTGTAAAATTGGCCTGAGACTATGAAACATTGTAGACATTGCCAAGTTTTCTCTACTTTGTTTACTCTGTCTTTCTTTCATTATATTGAACATTGTAAGTAACGCCTGGCATAGGCAATGACAGGTGCATGTTGAGATGGAAAATCTGAAGCATAAAATAGATTTCTTATAACTTGGCAGGTATGTTGATAGTAAGATCTTGTTTATATGAACCATTATAAGGATAAAAAAAAGGAATGATCAAATCATTAGTCACCAAGGGGTAAGATAGTATGAATGATAATGAGATAGAACTAGGAGCAAGAAGCCCTAGGTTCGAATCACAACTATATAATTTAATAATTAATTCACTACACTTTGAGTCTTTTCACATGTCATATAACAAGTGAAAGTAAATCAATTATGATTTGAAGATGAACAAGTGAATAAGTAGAAAAAGATAAAATATACGAACCAAACACACGGTGAGACTACACTCACTTCTCTGTTATTCAATGAAGATGAATTACATCTTTATATAGGAAAAGACTCTACAGAGTCGGTTACATGCAAACCAAAGACAACTAGACTCTTAACTAAGAACTGACTCTTAACACGCCTACAACTGACTCTCACAACTGAAGCTTATAATCGGTGCTTACAACTGGCGCTTTCTCCATTATTTCCAAGTGCTCTGTCAACCCTTCTTCTTGCAATCTGAAGATGATTGTTTGACTTTACTGGGCATGTGAAAACAATGTTCTGAAAAATTTAGTCCTAATCAGATGATATTTTCTCCCAAATCATTGAGAAATTCCAAAAACCGCTTCCGTGCAAGGTAAATGGGTCCATTTGGGAGGTGGGTTGAACGGTTTTGGAAGATTCTTTATCGTTTGATCAGAAATGGAGCTCGAAATTCACCTCCTGTAATAATAACAGGAACTGATATTTTCTCCATCTCTGGAAATCATCCTTCAACTAATTGTATACAATTTAACATTGTTGAGCATCTTGATGTGAAATTATTGTGTTTTCAAACACTGCAAACACTCGCGTTGACACTTAGAACCTGGCAGTTTGTTGGCACTTTCTATATGTGCATGAGCTCCTTCTTGTGTATGAGCTTCGCTTAAAATCAATAAGTAGTCTGGCTCAGACTTTGATGGGAAGATTACATAGCTGCTTCAAAATGAATAGATATGTTCTCCCCTTAATTGTATTACCCAAAACTTTTTATTTTTAACAACATATAATATATGCCAAACAAACACCACGGTGAGGCTACACTCACTTCTATATTATTCAATGAAGACAGATTACATCTTTATATAGGAAAAGACTCTCCCGAGTTGGTTACATGCAAACCAAGACGACTAGACTCTTGACTAAGAACTAACTCTTCTAACTGACGCTTACAACTAGCGCTTATTACTGGCGCTTACAACTAGCGCTTTCTCCATTATTTCCAAGTTAAGCATGCTAACTCTATCCAGCCAAACAAAACTATACTATAACCCAATACATGTGATGCAACTATTAGCAACAAGGTTAAAAACTCTATGCATATGCTAACTCTAACCAGGCAAAAAAAACTATTAAATAACCCAATACATGTGATGCATCTATTAGCAACAAGGTTAAAAACCTTATTCATATGCTAACTCTATCCACCGAACAAAACTATATTATAACACAACACATACGAATCATGGATAAAGTGGTTCTTAAATTCGTAGTGAGGTGGACTCCAAGTCATACGTGAACCTCGATAGTTAAGGTCTGTTGGCATTCAAGTTATGGCAAGTCCATTAATGGAGTAATACCTAGAGAAACTGTCCAATGTGTGTAGTCGAAATCACATGGCAGAGGTGTGGGGGGTGTACTAGTCTCTTTTACCCATGAACGAGGAACTCAGGGTGCCATTACAGTCCTTGTAGTCCTCCCTTTTGTCTCGTTTTCACTTTTCCTCTTCATTGTCCTACCCTTGTGACTGGTTACACTAGTGGTGTTCGGCCCTGATAAGGAAGGAGGAAATAAGCATGCTTGGGGGTTAGGCTTTGTAATTTATAAAGAAGAGATTTCCCATCACCTTTCTTGTATTATACTTTTCTTTTGGTTTAAAGTTGCAACAACATCCTCTTATGCGACCCTCTAGGCATTTTTCCATATTTTTCTTTCCCCGAATACGACTCCCACTGTAATAACAAGTTTTGCTATCGATATTGTTTTTTCCTTTAGGGTTTCATTACTCAAGTTTTATTTTGAAGGGATAGGGTTACTGTGTTTCTCCTCTATTAATCTATAATATTCAAGCCCGTTCTCTTCTGGTTTCTCTCGAGTTAAAATCGATGGATAGAATTCCCTGTGAAGCATTTGCAATAAGGAATCCTTCAAGTTTTTTAATCGATTTTGGTTTTAAGTTTGAAAAGGGATTGTTACACTGTATGGGTCCCTCACCTAGGAATTCTCATTAGAGAGAGAATATACACAATATAACCATCAGCCTTGAGACTTTGAAAAAGTGCATACCTTCCATGAAAGTCATTGCCCGAATATAGTATGGTGTTATTCTTTCCATTCCAAGACTTATTTGTAACCTTCTAAGCTTGTTTCATTTATAAAATTCATTGCGGTCTTGACAATTTAATTCCTTGGTGGTTAATTCATATTTGAGATCTGTCTAAAGTTTTAAAACCTCATTTCACTTTAAAGGAATTCAATCATTTCTCTGTAGCTAATCAAGGGGTATTTAATATCTTAAAATCCAGAACTTGTCTAAGTAAAAGAAATTGTAACTTTGTCTCCATCAAGGGTTAATATTGTCTCTGCAATACCTTTTATGGGTACTTCGTCTTTTGAATTTCATCTATATTTATTGATGACCTCTCTCTGTTAAAGCATTACAATGGTCTTCACTTGCTATTTTGTCCCCTATAATTAAATTTCCATTTGGATAATTTAGGGATTTCTTACATAGACGTTTTCCTGAAGCAAACACCTAAATCTAGGTGTACTGTATTAAAGTGTTTTCTCATTTTTTTTACTTACTCTACATTCTCGCATTCATATTCAAGATCTCTTCTTGAATGCATAAGGAAAGGTTTTTTTCATGGGGTTTGAGCACGCTCATGCATTAATAAATTTTAACCAATTAATTTGGTCTTTACCATAATTAAAGGTACCCAAATCACATCCTTTGCGTCTATGTAAATAGTTTTCGATTTTAGATTTCTTACTACAATTACGGGAGAGTAAAGGTAATCTTTGTTTTACTTGTTAACTCTATATTTAGTTCTCAGCTTGGTCTCAATAAAATTCCTTCCATTAGTTGGTTCCTTGTAAAGGGTTTGGTAGTTACTTCTAAGTAATTCTTTTGATGATTATTCTATAATAACAATTATTTCGATGATAATATTGTATCCTTTTATCTTTTGGAAGAATAATCTTGTTGTCACTGCCTCTCTGTTATTTATTTGTTTACCAGCTTATTCTCTTTTCTAATAAGTGAATATTTATGCATGGATACAGTTTTGATGATGAGTCCCTGTTTTCTTATGAGCGAACCCACCAGATAGTTACGAACCCACTCCTCCTCATGAATCATGGATCAACTACTTCGCAAGGGAATACGAAGATCATTCTATGTCCAAACTATACCCAAGATAAGTTACACTTTCAATATTGTTTTATTATCTCATTCTTTTAATGAATTGTAAGCTACTATTGATATTAACGCCTTCATATTACTCCCTTACAGGTTTCAATTATTAGTACAACTTGTGTGAAGAAGCACCCAACCACCAAAAGGTATTCAGGTTCCATGGTTTACTTCCACTAGTCCATGTGCACATTCACTTATGTTACAGAAAATATGGTGTACACTCTTTTAAAATTTTGTTTAACTTAGCCATGTATTTCTTGGGTCTAAGAGGATCCGAGTTGTATTATTTTTTTTCATCGACCTATTGAATGTAATAATTGTATTTTTTCCAATCATTCTGAGATCTATTATAGAATAGATCTTTATGTGTTAATAGATCAAAAGAATGTATTAGGGGAATTTTATTCTTTTCTACCTATACTTAGCATGATAGTAGGATCTTTGATACAATTTATTTAACTTGTTTCTTTCTGAAGTAGTTTTATTTTAAACAATAATTGAACAATAAGCAATGGAATAAATCTATTATGGACAATAGGCACACACAGACACAAACACACATATATATAACCATAGCACTTCCGAAAAAAATAATAACACGTAAATCTAAACAATGGCAAGCCATGAATCCATCATGATTATAGAGTCCACTTAACTAACTTCACATTCATATATATATATATATATATATATATATATATATATATATATATAGAGAGAGAGAGAGAGAGAGAGAGAGAGAGAGAGAGATAAATATAAAAAATCCATCCTATAACATCTACCATATAACATCCAAAGGAAAATACATAGTTGAGATATGTATCTGAATACTGATGCTAGGAAAACAAATGGAATAACCACGTTCCTCCCAACCGTTGAAATAGAACAACCACGATCACATGTCCTAATCACCCCCTAGCGCGACCATGACTCCATAAGGGAAAACTAAGTAAATCTCCTTAGCCACTGTCACTTTCAACAGTTCATAAATTTTTTTTCCTACCAAGAGATGTGCTCATAACACTAAATAGTTATTTTCCCCAACATACCAAGAAACATCCTTCCTCCCACATGTGTTGTATTTATCTTATGCCTAGGAATTTTCCATTTCTTTTGCCTCCTTCGGAAATTTGCAGCTTTACAAATCCATGATTTTTAGGGGATTTTAGTGACAGAACTCAACTTCTGACACTTGTAAAAATCAACTCTGAGTTAACTCTAACATGTTCCCCACCCCTCAACTTCTGACACTTGTAAAAATCAGCTCTGAGTTAACTCTAACATGTTCCCCACCCATGGATTCATAGTCAGCTATTTTTAACATGGTTGTTCCATTTGTCTTCCAACATTTAATTTACTAAAACGTTTGTCTCATACATGTGTCCATAAAAAAAGAAAACATTTGGAAAATCAATCCTTTGTCCAACAGTCATAAAAATAGTAATTGCATATTCCCATAATCTAAATTCGGATTTCCTTAAATGGATTTTTTTTTTTTTTTAATTCAACTTGGATATATATTTTTTCTAATAATTTGAGGATATCACATCCTCTCCCCCTTAAGTATAACACTGTCCTCAATGTTCAATCATCTCTTGGAACATAATTGGATAATATTTCTTCATCTTTTATTCCAATTCCCAAGTGGCCTCCTCAAGACTAAAGTTCTTCCATTTCACTTTTACCTGGGTGATGACTCTCTTCCAAAGTACTATTTCTTTCCTATGCAGAATGCATATAGGTTTATCTTGGAACTCGCCTTATGGTTCCACCTGCACCATGTTCCAATCAATGATTTTTCCATTTCTTGGAGCATTTATGGTCCAACCATAATCATGTCAACCAGATTATCCCAAGTGATCGGGGTTGTGCATTTCCTTTCATATAACAGTTCGAAGGGACTCATCTTAGATGATGCTTGATACCCATTATTGTATTTGAACTCAACTTAGTGCAGATATTCTTCCCACTTGGTTTTGTTCTTACATACATTTGTAACATGTCTTCGATAATTTGGTTCATTTTTTCTGTTTTCCCATCCGTTTGTGAATGAAAACTTGTGTTTAAATTCAAATTAGTACCCAAACAAGAAAACAATTATTTCCAAAAATTGGATGTAAATTTCACATCTTTATCTAAAATCACCATCTTAGGAATTCCCTGCAATCTAAAAATTTATTTCATAAAAATTTCAGCGATGTTAATCACTTTGTAAGTAGATTTCATAGGTATAAAATATGCATACTTACTTATCTTATCAATTACTACCATAATCAAGTTATTTTTCATTTGAGTCTTAGGAAAATGTGTGATGAAGTCTATTGAAATAATTTCCCATTTCCATTCGGGTATAGGCAGAGGTTGTAACAAACCTGTCGAATTTTTATGTTCATCATTTACTTGTTGACAATATAAACATTTAGACAAGTATTCAACTGTTTTATTTTTCATTTTAGGCCAATAAAACTATTTCCTTAAGGCTATTATCGTTTTATGGTATCCTCGATGACCAAGGTTCGGAATATGGATTTTTGTGCAACTCATCAAGGATTATCATCTTTGATTTAGTAGAGTTAGGTACATATAGTATTTGAACTTTAAGAGTCCAATTTTATCTATACAGAGATCTATTTTGAGCAGATTTTATGCATTTCATTGCAATTGTTTTGTTTTTTTGAAGTAATTTTCATCATTTTTTCTTGCAGATTTTATCCTATCCTCAATATCATTTTCTACCTTGCTGATAATTACTTCATAAATCCCATTTCCTCAATATCATTTTCTACCTTGCTGATAATTACTTCATAAATCCCATTAGTCCTTCAACTTAATGCATCTATGAATTTATTTTCTTTACCCTTGATGTGTCGTACTTAAAAACTGAACTCACTTAAAAAGGCCAACCATATCTCTTGTATTGCATTGATATCATGTTGAATAAATAGATGTTTTACACCAATGTTATCGGTTAGTAAAAAAAAATTTCTTCCCATTAAATAATTCTGCCACAGTTTTAATGCATGAATCGCAGTTGTTAATTCTAGATCGTGAGTTACATAGTTTAGTCCATGTTCTTTCAATTTACATGATTCATAACAACTGATGTGTTCATCGTGTGTTAGAACTCCTCCTGATCCCTCTTTACTTCCATCCACACTGTAATATCCCCAAAAATAATTAATTATTAAAGTTTGTATGCATGTAGGAAATAATTTCAGTTTTTGGAAAATTCGTATTTGGAAAATTATTGCCATTTATGGCAAATCCAAATTTGGAATTTGATTATTTGTAATTAATTATTTGTGACTGTTGGGCAAATATTTGATTTTCCCAACAAACTCTTTGATTGTGACACATGTAAAAGAAAAATATATTTATATATTAATTGTTGAAGGACAAATGGAATAACTAGGTTGAAAACAACTAAGCATGATTCCATGAGTGGGAAAAATACTCGAGTTACCTCAGAGATGAATTTTACAAGTGGAAAATGAGTAATTTGCCCACTAGCAGCCCCTGAAAATCACGGATTCGTAAAGTTGTGAAAATTCCCAAAGAGGGAAAAAGATCTAGGAACAAGATGTTGAGGATATACAACATATGGGAGGAGGCAGGACACTGCTGAGTATGTTGGAGAAAGGGTATCACTTGCTGTTATGAACACTGTTTGGAGTGTGAGGCAAGGCGATTTTATGATCTGGAAGAGGATTGTAGTGAAAGAGGATCATTGGAATTTTCCCTTATGGAGTCATGGTTAGTCTAGGGGGTGAAAGAAGAAAGTAGTTTGGTTGTTCTGTTCTATGGTTGGTTGGAACTTGGTTGCTCCATTTGTGTTCCAACATCTTGTTCATATATCTATCTCTACTTGTTTCCTTGTTGAATTTTTGGTTAATTAATAGCTAGCATAATGAAATGGTTATAGGATAATTTCCTTACAGGTTGATTACATTCAGTGAGTAAAGATAAGAAAACTATTGTGAATTTTAATTGCTAATAAAGTTGGGTTATGTATATATGCATAGATTGTAATATATGTATATGTTTGACTAGGCCAAAAGAATGTTTGAAATGTTGGTTGTATTCTGGAAAATTATAAGTGAATACGTGCTCAACTAGAAGATGATTGTGTGTATTTCGATATATTCATATAGAGGTATTTATGTACATAAATATACATGCATTATACCATATCAACATTTTTATAGGTACCATAGAACAAAGATAAAGTAAATAACAATCCTCTCTTTTAAAGAGAAATTACATTACATATATGCAATGGTCCCTATACAATCATAGATTCAATATTCTACATAACACATACTATCATAGTTTTTTAAACGTGGAATCGTATTCAATATAGAGTTTCCTTTACAATCTATTTATTCCATTGAATAATTAAAATATAAGTAACCAGTTTATCCATGGAATACTCGTTCAAAATTATCACAATAGAGTACCCTAGGGTGAAAACCCTATACCAAAAATAAGCAAAACCTGAGAAGTTTAAAATTAAATGACGATATTTCGAACTCATATACCTTTTGATTAATGCGATCGCCTGGATCTGTTTCCTAGGAGCAATTAAATCTTACAAGGGGAAAATCGAGAATTAATAAACAATGTTAAGAAAATCAATGAATTTAAATATTGAAGATTCAACAAATGAATAATACTTAGCTTGTGGTTGGCATGGGTGCATTTCCCCATTGGCGTTGCTGAAGTGATCTATCCACAATCTGAAGGGGAAGAGTGCACCCAAAAATGACTAATGGGTACCCTCGCAAGGAAACAGGGGTCCCGTCATCAGTTTTGTAACTGAAAAGAATTAATTGAATTCTAGAGAATGTAAACAAGAAAATAGAACATTGCTAAACATTTAATATTTTTCTTAACCGGAATAATAAAATTCACATAGTATAGTTGCATGTTCCATAGAGGCGTTTATTTCCCAATTCAGGACTACAGATAAGGTTGCGGGACACTGCTTCCATAGTTATCAAACTTACAAATTGTTGATAAAAAAAAAAAGGACTTAGACAAGAACACAAGTAAACGAAACTTAAGATATGTTTTTTGAACCTATTGTAATATTTATTTCCCTTCAAAGACAATATATCCAATGGAATATAATTTGATGGAATTCTGGGTACCTCAATTACTATTTTCTTTACGCAGAATAAGTGAAAATAGACAAGTTCAAACACAGATTTCCAGAATAGAGAAATTAGGGTAAATCTTTTAAATAAGTTTAAATTATGGGAAATTTACACATAGTGGAAGTCTTATGACTTTAACAATTCTTTTACAAGTATGAGCAATAAGAATAGAATAATATTAGTCCCACAAACTAGTTTCTAAACTTTACACATGATTAAGAAAACCTTACTCCACACACATGAAATGTTTTACGACTATACGCCATGTAAATCGAGAGAGAAATAATACACAATAAGTCTTGGATGTGTAGTTTATTTCAAGATCTGATAGTTCCGAGACTCATTCCACCTTTCCTCTTTACGAATCCAGAAGACATATCAAATAATTAAAAAAAGAATAATAAATATACAACTTATACCTAGAGTGAACACCATAAGCGGACCTAGGAGTGACTGTAGGAACCCAGAGAAAGATTTAACCAAGAGTTTATCAGGCGAGAGGTATGTTGTGAAAAACTTAAATAAAAATGCAAGTGTAGGTGATAAGGAGAATATCGAGGTCAGGGCCTTTCCAACAAAACCCTTAATACTTTTATGAATGGAAGTTTTAAAAACCTAGTAAACTCTATTTTAAACTAAGAGTAAACATAGACTTCTCGAACATAGGGTTGCTAGTGTATGGATACGTATACTTACGTTGCACAACACATAGAGATATTTTTATGCGACAATTAACCAACGAGTTTTTACCTTACGAAATTACATCAAGGGTGTTTTATTACAGACAACAGGATGAGACTTACCCAACACCCAGTTTGAGGAAAATAGCAGATAACACGCAATGCATTGGGTTCTATCCTTCAACATGTGCGTAGGACAAAAAAAAAATAATAACTAAGTCACAGTGAACGAAAAGAATTAAAAAAGTAAATGGTATACCCACATATGCCTTTGTCATCTTATTAATACCACCATACATTATAGAACAAAGTTACAGGTTATAAGGGTAGGATATCTCTCACCAAACGAGGCTGAATATTTCGGGATAATTCCATAAAGATACATGAAAATACCTAAATACTGAGAAATGGCTTAATATTACAACATTGCTCACAGGAGGAGGTGAATTAACACAACGAGACAAGGAGGGAACTTCTAACATTTAGGGAACCTTTTGAACCCTAGCTAAAAAACTGAAAAGCCTAAGGGGTAGAGCAAGATGTAAATGTATATAGAAGAAGTAACCTATTATAGTGCCAATGTGATGAATGTCTAAGTTACAGAATGAGATAAATTACCTTTTTGTGTGAAGTAGGATAACCAGACTACCCAAAGCCTCTTCTATCATTTTTTAGGACAGGACTGCCATTATTGTTAATCGGTAAAAGAGGAATGAATAATGGGCAGAGAAAAACACTCGACATACCTGGAGAGAAGTGTTACAATGAATTACCTTGGCTTTACCGGAGAAGTTTAGTTAGGACTACAAAATTAGTACAATTCCATGTGAAAACAATGGAGGTGGCAGGTTTGTATTGGACACAGTGGCTGAGTGACAGTTCCTGGGAGGTACTGTTGCGAGTACCCATTAATAGGTTAGAAATAGGTTTTAATCAGTGGCTGAAATTCCTTTATTTGACTTCATATCGAGTTATTACAAGTTCAACCCTCAAGGATTAGCCATTTCCAAAAAAATATAAACAAGAATGAGAGTGTTATAACCATGAATAAATCGCTATATAAAAACACCAATATGCTAGAAAAGGTGGACTGTATCACAATGGTGAGAATAGATCATACCTAGGTTGAAAATACAAAAGTAAACTATGCTTATGGATGAGAGTGTGAGGCCCGTTAAGTTAGGGTTATGAATTTACCCTTTTTCCATGCCCATCTCTCGTTTAGTTAATGTTAGGGACCTAACCCCTTATGTAGGTAGAACAATGTATTCTGATTTAATAAAGGTCAATATTAATAAGGCCTTGCAATAAGGTAGAATAAGTCGAATGTAAGAAGACCTAATAGAAGCTTCCGCTT
>CBVK0101210628.1:0-10001 GCA_900067695.1 Picea abies | reverse complement strand
GACATAGTATCAACAACACACAGAGATCAAACCCATCCATGGAATTGAATGAAAGTCTTTCCTATTAACTCAATCTGTACATGGAGGTTTTCACAAGCTCTCTCTTTGCTCTGTTCTTCTCTTCTTCAGACTGCAAGAATGAATACAATGTACAAAGGAGGGTGTCTATTATTCCGTTTTCCCTCTCGAAAGTAAAAACTGTCTAATCTACAGTTAATTCCTATCTAACAACATTAAAACTATTAAATGTCTTCCTATCTATAATATATTACAAATGCGATCAGCTTTGAATGCCTTTAATTAACCGGCGGCGCAACGATACTAAGGTAGAATTCAAAATTTGAGATTTGCTGGCTGGTCCAGCTGTACGTTCTTCACCCCATGCGCTGGCTCGCTTGATCAAAATGTGGGTGCTCCTGCATCACATTCCACCCAGTGAGTTGTGATTGTTCCAAATATCAACAACTAGTCACCCTCAAGCTAAGGCTAGTAATCCATAAAAGAGGGTGGTATCTCATAGTCCACTCACAGCTCATAAAACTCACAACTCATTGATATATTCCTACATCTATCCTGATTTTCCACCATCTCTCTTCCTCTTAACCCGCCTAACCCAGGTAATTTACCCCTTCATTGGTCTCAGTCCCCCAAACACCTCATTCATTTATTAGGGTCTCTCTGGCACATGTAGCTAGGAATATCCCAACTGGGAACTCCAAGGAACTGACTGCTAGGAAAAAATACCAGCAACAACAACAAATACTTGTTGTTCTTGTGAAAATCGCCCAAGACTTCAGTCTTCAGGCCTAAAAAATTGGTTCTTTAGTTTCCACCTCCAAATATGCTCCAATACACTCCATATTTATATAGACATGACCCTTTATGTTTGCACCAACTCCAAACTCTCTTTCTAGATCTCCACTTTCACCTCGTGCACACAAACTCCATGTATAAAACTTCCCTCATCTCCCATATGAATTTTCTCTCTTTGGATTGTCTTTCTTGACTCACATTCTTCCCCAAGATGATTTTACTCAACCTCCATGTGCTTAGTAACTACTGGATGTGAATACTTAGACCCACCCTCTTACATGTATTCAATGATTGGGTTTGGGAACACTCAATTAGAAAATGGGAAGGTTCATAAACAAATAGCAAATTTAGGAAAATGGGTTGAATTAATATACATGTGTAATACCCCACTAAACCCCTTGGCCATTATCCTAGACACTCCATTTTATTTTGGACTAGTTAAACCCCCGTCTCTTGTCCATGTCCCCTTAGCAGTTGGCATCACATTTTATTATTAAAACATAGAAATTTTGTTCTCATATTACATCGTTTGGTCATAGCGGCATATTGTATATACACAAGTATTAATTAAGCAAGAGATTATAGTGGGGATATTACATTCCCCCTCCCCTACACTTGTGCGTCATCCTCAGTTCAATCTATGTCGATATACAAATATATAAAAATTTACATCACAATACTTAGAAATAAAATTATGCAATTTAAAAACTCCAACAACAACTTAAACCAAAATCTCAGGTTCCTCTCAACTCGCCGACCCAAGGAATGTACCACTGATTTGTCAAGGTTAACAAAAGGGATGTACCATTCATTTATCAAGGCTAACCCAAGGGATGTATCATCTTCTTATCAAGGCTAACCCAAGGGATGTATCATTCGTTTATCAAGGATAATCTAAGGAATGAGAGAGTCATTTATCAAGGTCCATAGCAGAGTTGGCTAGGACTCCGAGATGTGGTTCTGGAACTATAGATGCTCAAACTGGAGTCTTGCATATTATTTTCTTCAAAAATGTCAAACATATGTGGGTATTCCTCCCAAATGTTTTCTTCATGCTCCCATCTAGCATCTTCAGAATTGTAACAAGTCCATTGAACCTTTACCAACCCTACAGATTTTTCCTGGAGAAGTTTGACTTTTCGGTCGAGGATGTTACTGGTTCCACTCGAAAATCCTCTTTGTGCTCCACCTAGATCCAATTCCAATCAATTATGTGGCTAGGTTCAGGAACATATTTCTTCAATAATGATACGTGAAATACATTATACACTCTCACGAATGAAGGAAATGCTAGTATGTATGTAACTGGCCCTATCTTTTTTAATATTTCAAAAGTTCCACAATATCTTACTACCAGATTTGGGAAAATTCCTAATCTTATCAAACTTATATTTCCTTTAATTTTAAGAAGACATGTTCTCCCACTTTAAAATATTTGAAAACTCTATTATTGTATGCATAGCTTTTCTTTCTATCCTGGGTAACCTTTAATTTTATTTTTTTCTTTGTCATTTACTCTTCCATTTCCTTTAACAAATATGGCCCAAAAATTTATATGTCTTCTATATTATCTCAACTCACAAGAGTGTTACATTTTCTTCCATAAAATGCTTCAAACAGACTCATTTTCAATGATGCATGATACCCATTATTGTAGGAAAATTCAACTAAGTGAATATAATCTTCCCACTTCGAGTGTTGATCCATCACATACATTCTAAGAATGTTCTCAATTATTATATTAGTCCTTTATTTTTTCCCATATGAATCTCGATGATATGCTATACTAAAATTTATATTTGTTCAAAATCCCTTGAACAAACCTTTCCAAAAATTTGAAGTAAACTTTGGATCTCTATCTGAAACTTTGGATCTCTATCTGAAACTATTTCCTTAGGCACTCCATGTATCCTAGCAACTTCTTTCATATATATTTCTACAATATGTGTTTCCCTCTCTAGTCTCTACTGGAATAAAATGTGTTTCCTTAGTCAATTTATCCACCACCACTATGATCACATCATGTTGATTCACTATTTTGGGCATCTTAGTAAGAAAATAAATCATGAAAAATTCCCACTTCCATTATGGAATGGGGAATTATTGTAGAAAACTTGTTGGGTGTCTATGTTATGTCTTTACCTTTTGGAATTCTAGACATCTCACTATGTAAGTAACCACCTACTTTTTCATTCTCAGCCAAAAGTATTGGCTTCTCAAAAATGCAATTATCTTTTGATATCCTCAGTTTCCTTCATATGGCACATTATCCATTTCCTTCATAACCATATTTTTCAGCTAGCTGGAATTCAACACATACACTTTACCTTTGTACATAAGAATTCCATATTCTTTTAGCTCATAAAAATTAAATTTTTGTTGAAAAACTCCTTTCTATAATATCTCTTTTACTTTAAGATAATGTTGATCTGAATTTGCTACTACAATAATTTGATCTTTCATATCAATCTTATACATGTTGATGGTTGCAATATGCATTTCATGAGATATCCTACTAAGTACATCAACCACTTGATTTTCCTTTCCATTTATATGCTTAATTTTGAAGTCATATTCACTCATTTATATGCTTAATTTTGAAGTCATATTCACTCATAAATTCCATCCATCTAGTTTTCCAAGCATTTAGTGTTGGTTGTCCAAACAAATGCTTCATACCATAGTGGTCCGTCCTTAGATCAAATTTCTTACTCATGAGGTAATGTCTCCACATTTTTAATGCATGTATTACTGTTTCTAAATCTATATCATGGGTAGCATAATTTCTTTCATGCTCTTTTAATTTTTTGGACTCATAGGATACGATATGATCCTTTTGACTAAGGACTCCACCAAGCCCTTCCTCGCATGCATCAATGCACACAATTTTTTCTTTATTTGGATCGGAAATATTCAAGATTGGTGCACTTGCCAATATTTTCTTCAAATTCAGAATACTCTCTTCACACTTGGGTGTACACTCAAATTTCACTCCCTTCTTTTGAAAATAAGTGATTGGAGTTTCAATCATTGAGAATCCTTTTTTGAATCTTCGGTAATAACCGACAAGACCCATGAATGATATAACCTATGTCACATTATTTTGTGTTGTCCATCCTCTAATGGCCTCTATCTTCTAATGATCAAGTTATGTCCATGCTTCTAACATGATATGGCCCAAGTAGTGAATCTTTTTTTGATAAAGGATGCACTTACTTAGATTAGCATACAATTTATGCTCTCTTAAACCTTGCAACACCATTCTTAAATGTTTCTCATGTTCCTCTTCTGACTTATATTAGATGAGTATATCATCTAGGAATACAATTACCAACTTGTTCAGGTACTCCATGAACACTCCATTCATCAAACACATAAAACATTGTTTGGGAATTTGATAGTCCAAATGGAAGTACCATGAATTCATAATGTCAATATCTTGCCCTGAATTGTTGTATTGGTGATGTATTATTCCTTTATCCTTACTTGATGATATCCAAATCTCAATTTAATATTGGAAAACATTTTTGGACCTTTCAACTGATCAAACAAATCATCAATTCTTTGCAAAGGATATGTGTTCTTTATGGTGACCTTATTGAGCTGTCTGAAATCAATACATATCCCTAAGGTTCCATATTTATTATTTACAAATAGTATTTGGGTTCCCCAAGGTGACACACTTGGGTGTATATACCCCTTCTTTAGAAACTCTTAAAGTTTCATCTGCAACTCCTTCAATTCCAGTGTGCCTATTCTATAAGGTGTATTGAATATTGGGGAAGCTCCTAACACCAAATTTATAAATAAATCAATGTCTCTTTTGGGTGGAAATCTTGGAATTTCCTAAAATACATCTTCAAAAACCCTTAAGACTGGATGGTCTTCAATGCTTCCACTTTATCTTTGGATGTCTCTTCCATATGGGCTTCAGAAATATGACAGCCCTTACCAAAACTCTTCTTCAACTGCATAGCTAAAATTTGTCTAACAACTAGCACTCTTGGAATGCCTTGAATATTTCCTTGTTTCCCTTCTTCATAAATAAATGTGATTGTCTTGTTTTAATAGTCTAGTACAACATGGTGTTTCTCCAACCAAACCATGCCAATTAGATAGTCATAAGAACCCAATGATATGATGTTTACATATATATTTGTGTTGATTCCATTCATATCTATGAGACAATATTTAACCAACTCATTGATTTTCCTCTTATCTCTTGTGGCTAATTGAACTAACCAAGATTTCTTATGTTTACTCCTTTTCAAGTGAAATATTTCAATAATGTTAGCATTTATGTAACTATGGCTAGATCCAGAATCAATTAAAATTGTTATGGGATGGTTATCAATCTTACCTTCCGCTTCAATCAGGGGGGATATATATTATTCTTGCTTCTTGTCTAAGGTTGCATAAATGCTTGGCAGGTTTCCTCTCATGTATTCCATTGTTTCATCCTCTTGAATGTTGTGAACAATTCTCATTCTTTCCCCTATGTGAGGGAAATCCCTATATAAGTGATTTCCCTCACATCCCCAGCATTGTACAGGGTCCTTCTCTATCCTTTTCCCAAATGAATCTACAACCCTATGCTCATGTTGGGCTGCTTGACCTTACTGATTTGTTTGGGAATTATTTTTGAAAAATGGTGGCTTAAAACCTTTTTGCCTTTAATCATTTTTTCCTTTCATCTTTTCATTCCAAGCCCTTTGTAACATTGGCCTTCCTTTTCTCTGCACATAAATATTCATGTATCCCCTTATGGCCTCCTCCTAAGTATTTTGGTTATCATATTGGATATTGACACTGCAGAAGAAGGTTAACCCACTTAGAAACCTTTGGATTTTGACATTCTCATCCTTGATGAAGTCAACATACTTCAACAATTCAAATAACCACTTCTCATATTCCTCCATTGTCATGGTTCCCAACATGAGTTCAAGTAACTCTTTCATATTCCTTTTATAATAATGCTCAGAGAAATGTTTCTCTTAGAAATATCCCTTGAACTCCCTCCATGATATATTATTCTCATCAAGGTTCTTGGATTTCTTAATTTTATCCCACCACATGGCTTCCTTTCCTTGCAAGTGGTAGGTGAAATCCTAGCTTCTACCTAGGAGGGATAATTATGTAGCTGGAAATATATATTTATTTCCAATAGTCAGGCCTCAACCTCTTCTCCTTTCCTGTGCTCACCATTGAAATTTGGTGGCTTAATCTTCCTAAGCTCACCTTGGAAGATGTCTACCTCAAGCCTTCTCCTTTTCCTCCTAACAAGAAACACACTTTCCATTCTCCCTAGCCTTGGAATTGCATGATTTCTTCTAGTGGATTTCTTTGGAGAATGATGGTGCCTTCTCATTATTTTTTAATACGTACCATTTCCATGATCATCCATTTTTCTTCTAGATCTGGACGCTAACACTTATCTAGCATTATATTCATTCTTGGTACTAGAGTATTTGTTAGATTGATTAGGAAACATGCTTAAGCTATGAATTATTTCTTCTTGAGCCTTCACAATCCTTTCATTATTAGATATATATCTCTACACTTCGATATGCAGGATTCTCATAGTGATAGGCTCATGTCTATCTCTTCTTCCATTTCACTCTATCTCATCATTCCCCATTCTCACATGCATTCCTATGACTTATTACTCATGGATATAATATCCTTGAGCATATTCCATAAATATAGTTGTCATATAAGAACCAAATTTTCTTTCCTGTACTTCTAATTATGGAAGAATGTCCATGCAATAATTTATTTTAGAACATGCATAGCATAAAACATTTCAACATAGAGAATACATGTTACTTCTTCATCAATTTATTAAGGACACATTTCACCATTTAAAATTTTTATTCCCTTGATTTGTTCCTCTATGAAACAAATTTCCAACAACTATACTCATGCCTGAAATTGAATTATGAGCGAAAAGTTACAACATTTACATGTTGCAATTCCACTCTCTTATATCTACAGAAATCTCTTTATTAGTTTTTGATAGATTTAATTAACTAATTCAAATTTCTAGGTGGATAAACGTTTTATAATCCTCAATATCTTTCCAATGACTATTACTTTTCTCAAATCGAAGCTGCGAGATGAAAGTTATGGTCCGAACATGTTTAGGTCATTTTACCCAATTTATCCCTGCATTCTACAAGTGCCTTATTTCTCTTCTTGGGAATTTTCAGGTACCCATTACCAAAATCAGACTTCACCATTGGATCCTATGGGTTATAAGCCTTCCATTGACTACTATTGTGCCCCAAACATACCTATAATCATGGAGATATTCCCTCTGGAAGTAAAACTAGTGCCAAAATTTTACCCTCATTGTTTTGGCTGTAACTTTCTCATGGGGGCTCTGTTTTGTGAACCATTTATCTCATTGGATATCTCTCTCTGAGTTCTTTTATTTTATGTGTTGGGATAGAGGTTACCTTGATATACTCTATTCTTGTGGATTTTGATTGGCTAAAAATGTCATATAGGGCCTAAACAATTCCCTGCGAGTTAATGACCTTCAAAAAACACAAAAATTCACAGAAAATGGATTGGTTTACTACTGTAACATCCCTTGAAATATCAACCGTTGATCTCAAATTCTAAGAAAAAAAAAATATTTATCTAACTCTATCGGCCATCGATAATCGACACTTTCCATTGAACGTACACAACTCCTTCCCCAATCTGTCGATGCAATTGTTGGCCATTGGTCCATTTCCCTGATGACCGATTTACGTACAACTATTAAATCGACCAATTTGACCGTCATTTGTCGATGATATTTATAAGTGAAAGGAACTCCTCACTAATTCAGTATATTCATTACCATCAGCCTATCGATGATCAATGATCGGGGATCGGGCTGTACTATTTGTGTATCCAATATGAAGCCCAAATATTTTAACGAAAGTTTATCCAAAGAAGGAATTATTTTCCTTCACCTACAACTTATGTTTCTGTAGTAGCTCAAGTACTCTACGTACATGTTGTAGATGGTCTTTCCAATATTTATTGAATATAAAAATATGATCCAAATAAATTACTACAAACTTACCCTTGTGAGGCATGAAGATGTCCTTAATTAGTCGTATGAATGTGGCAAGCGCATTTGTCATCCCAAATGGAATTGCCAACCACTCAAAAATCCAAAACTTGGTCTTGAGCATTGGCTTTTAGGTTTTTTTTTTTCCTCATACGAACTTAATGATACCATGTTATCAAGTCCATCTTGGTGAAGAAGCAAGCTCCTTGTAAGTGGTCCAACAAATCCTCAATATCGAGTAATGGATAGTAGTTTTTAACAATGGCTTTATTGAGGGAACAATATTCAGTCACTAGGTGCCACTTAGAGTTTTATTTCTTGGGAACAATAAAGGCGGGAGAGGCACAAGCTAGCAATTAAAGTTTAATGTGGCATGAGGCTAGAAGTTGTCCAATTTGGAATTCTATTTCAATATCTTCTTGAGGGGCTACTCAGTAAGAAGGGGCATTGGGAAAAGAGACACCATGTATGAGAACGATGGAATTCTCAATAGATCAAGAAGAGAGTAGTATTGTGGGATATGTGAATACATAAACAAATTCTTGGAGCAAGGGGGCCATGTCCAGAGGTATAGGATTAGTCATATTATCGGGTTTAACAGGGTGAACCAGGCACTTCATTTCGGTAGGTGGCAGTGTGTAATTAAGAGAATAATATGTTAACACATAGGTTCTCGCTTGAAGTTGTAGGTGGTATTAATGAGATTTGGTGTGGTAAAATGTGTTTCGGGGCTATTGGTAGGGAAGTCCTAGTAACAAGTTGGCACAATATATATGGGAGACATCACATGTTATTATATCCTCAAATAGGCCAATGGCGAAGGTGATCACAAAACATCGAAAAAATATGAGACATGGGCCTCCCTTTTGTACCCAACAAAGATGGTATGGGGATGGATGCAGAGTTGTGGGGAGTTTGAGGAATTGTACCATGTCCTCAAACACGAGGTTATTTTGGTTTCCATTGCCCATGATGAGGGTGACTAATTCATATTTAATCTGACAATTATGGTTTAATAGGGAAATAATAGAGGTACCTAGTTCATTATCGATCATCAATATGAGGGATAGGCATTCTTCAGTACGATGTTAAGTACCAAAGTTCTGCAAATAAAATCACCTTAAAATATCCAACATAAATATATAAAAAGCACACTTTATTATTATTATATAAAACCCTTGAGTTATGGAAATACCATACAATGGATCCTATTATGGAAGTGATCATCTCTTGTCACTTACCTCTTCAAGGGGGAAACCTCCTAAAGAGATACATGCTCCAAATACAACACTTCTTCTTCTTCATTCATTACATTTCTTGAACCCCTTTATATAGTGCTACCAACCACCTAAGAATGTTATGGAGGAGGAACCTTCTATAAGTAGAACATTTTAGTAAGTCTTGTTACATTTATTATGTTCATACTAATATATATAACTACCTTAGTGGAACTTATTTAATAAAATAGTGGACCTATTCCATTGTACATTGAATGGCCTCCACTGTTATCACTATGGTCCTTTCGGTGCCACCCATTACCTCTCTAGTTACACTATATTCCATCCCCCTTATGAAAGAATTGTCTGCAATTTTTCTTATGAGGGTGTACAACTATATAACAGGGTCCCATCAATAAGTGTTGTCCATAGTGTTGAATTAGGATGGAGAACCAAGTTCCAATGTAGAAATTCAAGGCCATCATACTAAAGTAGTCCAACTGCAATTGTAAACCTGGGTCCCATATCCAAGTGATCATGTGAATTACACGATGAAGATATTGGATCTCAATAGCCACCTGAAAAAGATGATCCAAAAACTGACACCGATTATGTGGATCCAAAATGAAGATCCCTCCATATCCAAAAAATCCTTTGCATAACACACTTGTACTGGAGAATACAGAAAAATAGTA
Source organism: Picea abies (assembly GCA_900067695.1). NCBI lineage: Eukaryota > Viridiplantae > Streptophyta > Pinopsida > Pinales > Pinaceae > Picea > Picea abies. The sequence goes on along the minus strand of CBVK0101210628.1, from coordinate 210 downwards.
TTAAGAGAAAGTGCTTAACTTCTCTCCATTTTTTCACGAGCTCTGCACCTCGAGATTCCTTTGAAAAAATTTATGGTTTCTATGCGTGCTTCAATGGCCTTAGGATTGCCCCCCCCCCCCCAACCCCCGCAGCCGCCAGATCTAACAACGTTCCATAAGCTCACCTCCTCGTACACCAAATCTGTTAAAGGAGCACAAACTTCCCGATTT